>JANHAO010005030.1:0-23258 GCA_026873985.1 Saraca asoca | reverse complement strand
AAAAACGTCTGAATCAACATTGTTTCAGTCTATACATGAAATCCTATTAAAATGAAAACATAATCTTGAACTTCTTCATTGTTCTCCATAGTTCTTGAATCAAAGATTCTTGAAAAATGAATAAAGCATTCTAAAATATAGTGTTAGTCCAAGAAAACATGATATTGGCTTTTCAGTTGTTTATCAACATTCAAAACTAATAAGTAGTGATATAAAACTCGTTTAGGGTTAACAGCTGCTACCCTCACCAGCTTGATTCTTAAGATTAAGAACGAGCAGAGCATGGGAGATGCTCTAACACACTACAGAAATCCATACATACATATATATACTACATATTCATCGACATGCATTAAATGTAATTTGTCTAGAAAATTCTAGTATACTGACATATCATTCCTTTTTACACTTTTCTCTTTTTTTCTTTTTATTATTTTATAAGTAACAACTCTTTCTAAAAAAGAAGAGTTGGTGCTACTTTCTTTAACAAAATACTTTAATTTCATACATTTAATAGATCTTAAAAACTTGTCATTTTGATGACTACTGTTACAAAGTAAATGATAAGTTTTCAGCAACTTGAAAATTATGTTGAAAAACCGAAGTCTTGAAATAAACTTTGCAGCCATGATGCATGTCGTGACTTCCAACATATCACAAATTTTGCTTTTATAACAGATGAAGCATTAACAAACTATTTCTTAAATGTTTGTAATATCATTCCTTCTCTTAATAGGAAGATAATTAATCATAGATTTTCTAATCTCAAGACATCCTGCGAGAATTAAAATTCATGTATTTAATCACTTTTAAATTATAAGATTTTTATACATAAGCATATAAATCTTTATTTCTCCTAGATATCTTAGCACTTTTTTTTATAACTTTACATTAGTTAATTTGGGAATCACTTTTGCGATAGTCTAATATCTTAATCGCAAAATTGATAGATAGTCTAATATCTTAATCATAAAACTGATATTCAATCTAATGCAAGTTGTCCACCCCTTCTAATAAAAGATGTGAGGTCCATAATAAAATTTAATATTTATATAAGAAAATATTGAAATGAAAATGAAAAATAAGATGTAGAAATAAAGGACTATAATAATAATAAAAAAAATCCCTTATCCATAGCATTGTCTCATATCTTATCAAGGAATGTTGAGTACCTCCACCATATGATTCAGAAAGGGAATTCCCATTAATTTAGAAATCTTTTCTTTTACCAAAAAATGTAGAAATCTTAGGGTTTGTGTCTTTGAAAATATAAGATATATTTTAAAAGATGAAATACATTATCATAATCATTAATAATAAAATTAAAAGAATAAATAATTATAAATTTTAAAATTATTTTTTAATTACAAATTGGGATGAAATAAATTTGAAATGTTAAATCATCCCATTTTGAATGTGGCAATCAAAGTGTATCATATATGGGCTCCACCGACACCCGAAATGGAGCCCACAAAAGATACACTAATAGAGCGTATGTAGTTGAAAGGAGTTCAAAAGTACTAATCAAAGTGTGGTTTCACATAAATAGAAGTAACAGAATCAAGATTGTCTAACCACCTCCTCTTGTCAACTTCAATTAACAAAATACTAGTGAAGTGGACGCGAAGAAAACACTAACTGATCATAATTTCTTGCTTACTTTTCTTTAAGTTAGCCGAAAATCACACCAACATACCTCCATTACTAACGACCTTTTGGCACTATATCGTTTCTATTAAATGGATCTCCTTCAAGTGCCTTCTTCTTCACCCATACACCTCATTCTTTGTTTAGTATCCATTTTAGTTTCTCTCTGTGTGGTTTCTGAAGCAGAAACGTGAAGATATAATATGGACAGACAAGATGGCAAAGTGGTGGCTGTCGGACGTGCTGAGATTGACACTCGACCCCCATTCAAGTCAGTTAAAGAAGCTGTCTCCTTGTTTGGAGAAAGAGTGTTAGCTGGGGAGATTTATGCCAAGCAGCTCAAAGAGGTTTCTCTGTCTATATCTCTCTTCTATTGGTTTCTTTCCTTGTTTCGAAACGAAGTATCATAAATATCATAGTTACATCAAGCCTATACATGAGTAACTCCAATTTACAGGTATTTTCTCTTAAAATAGCGGTTTGGTGAATACGCTGATAGAGATAGAAGCAAAAATAAATGTGAATTTCCTTATGTCAATCAGTCTTCAATTTAAAAAAGTTCATCTCTTCAACAAGGCTTAACAATAGAGTAATACTAGTTAAGATAATATTTTTGAGTGCAGTCACATGTTGTTGGATTTAAAGTTTTATTTCCTTTTTTTAACTGACTTAGATTTGAATCAAGAATATCATTTGTAAGTATTAATTAAGTAACTTGTCGCTTATTCCTTTAAGAGTAATACTAATCATATTTATTTTGATTCACCCAGTTGCATTTATTGCACACTTATCTTCTTATCTTGTTAATATTGTTTGTTCATATTTTATTAAGTGTACATCAAGTAAAACTAAGTTAATTAGAATTAGTCTAACTATAACATTACAGGTATTTATGATTAACTTAGGTTTTTTTTTATTAGTTCACGGAGATAGAGATATGGTAACTTGTTTAGCAATGCAATATATAGCATTCTTCAACCAAGGTGTAAGCAATTGTTAACTATAATTCATTGGTAAATATGCATGTATCTTAGATATCTCAGATGAGAAACGAAGCCAGCGAAACTGGCAGTACACAGTCCAAGATTGCAGCACTGACAACCGAACTAGAAGAAACAAAGCAAAGCCTCCAAAAATCCAAAGAAGAAGCGAACTTGATGGCATATCGCATTAAGTCACTCAAAGAAGAGCTCGAACAGACAAAGAAAGAACTACGAGAAGTGAAGGCAAGAGAATTAATATTACTGCAGCGAAGGGAAGATCCTGAGATCGAAGACCTCAAGTTCATGGAAAACATTCCAACAAAGACAGAGTTTAAAACAGAAGAAGCAAAAGAGTTTCAGAAGAAAAGATATGTGAAGTTTGCAAGCCCACCTGCATTGGCTCGTGTTATTGCTAATAAGAAGGATATAGAGCAGCTAGAGAGGCCTCCTTCAGTAAAGAAGCCTAAAAGGAAGGCTATAATTCCTGTTATAGGGTGGCTTTTTGCTAGAAGAAAGGGCAGTCAGGAAGTTGATTCTCCCAGCATTTGAGGACTTTAGTTGGCTAACATTTGAAGACTTTATATGCAGATTTTCCGTTTTCATTAAAACTTGGGCCTTTAGGGGAGATGAGAAATAATTGTATACTCGGATCATAATATGTATCATTACCTTCATCTAATGGGAATAAATCAATTATGAGTTTTGATTGTTCATATATCAGTTTTATGAAATTCACATACATTAAAAGTTGTACTTTTTAATTTTTAAAATATTGAAAATTGTAATTATATTATTACAATTAAATAAAAATAATAATAAGTGTTATAACTTGAGTATATAAATATTTATTAGGGAGATATGTCAGTTCTGTGAAATCTACCGTTAGGGTCATCTGATTATTGGCTGGAGTAACTGCAGAATGGAGATTACAATCTCCTAACCATTTTAGACGGTTCTCCCTAAATTCGACGTGTTTTATCCTAGCTGCCTCAGCTACTTCCTCTGTGTATGGATCTGTCGTCAACATGGTCAATAATACCCTGCTGTAACGTGAACTAAGGATCTGTTCAGAAGCAGAAATTAGTTTGAAACACAGATGCTCTAGGAAGTGATTTCTATGTGCCATCCTCACTTAATACAGGAAAGAAGAACAAAGCCTGCCACCCATTTTAAGCATCCTGGCGGCAAGTTCAAGCAAATCATGCACACATTTCGACTAAACTGACTATCATTGGAAATTGTTTTTGAGTTATCCCTTAAAGTATTCAAATCAGGAACCAGAATAAAATGTAGTTCATAAATTATTTGTGTCATAAGCCTCTGAAGGGTTTAATCATAGTGCCATACAATAATTTTTACAAGTTTACGTAATGGACAGGGTTCTTGGGCGAAGTCTCATGTCTCAGTGGTTGGACACTCTAGCTGCTTCTGTTGAAAAAGAAAATTAAAGACTTGGCCCAGACTTCCCCTGAATGGTCTTGCATTTGTTGCAAACTTGCATATATATACATATATATATATATATATACACACACACACACACAAGCCGTCGCCACATCTAAAGAGGAAGAAGTCGTTTTACTCAGTTTTGTAATTTTGTCACACACCTACTTTTTCTCCTTCCTTTATTTCACGTCTTTTTTTTCTCTTCTTTTCAGTAAGGTTTCTTTTTTTTTTTGGTTATAATGGGTAACTTTCAATTATAAAGCAATACTTGAACTTGGAACACCAAAAATGTAAATGATTTTGCGCATCTATGTTTGCCATTCAAAATTGTTCAATTGTTGTAAGGAATGTGCCACTGAAGATGTGCAGGATATAAGGTCTTCCCCTTCTGCTCTTAATTGAAAAGGCAGTTATCAATGGATAGAGCCAAAAAAGAAAAGTTCTCTACACAATAAAAAGTAAAAAGGACCATATCTATGATAATAAAACCTAGCAAGCCCTTCCATTATGAGCTACTCTAGGTGTTAGGCCTACATTAATTACTTGACTACACCCAATTCAAAAATAAGTGTGTATCCTATAAACAAATTCAAATCACTACTACAGTGGGCCAAACATGCTTGTCTTATAGCTGAATACATTAATCAATCAATTTTCATAAAATATCATTTATTTCAATATTAGCCTACATAAAAAAATTCAACATTCTTCCATTTGGACAATATTAATTACGTTATATTACTTAGAAATAAATGTATAAGTAATCATAAACAAATGCACATTCCATAAGCATAACCAAAAGATGCATATATAATAGGTTCATAATACATCAAAAGAAATCTCACTAATATAATACTTTCAAAGAATTCAAAATGCCTACATTTTTAACATGACCTTTGAATATTATAGGCTTGAGTCCTTTGGTCAATGGGTTAGCCAGTATTAAGCCTGTATCAATATATTTTATAGTTATTTTTTCCTTTTTTCACAAGTTTAACTCTAAATGTTTGGTTCCACTAGAAAGCTTTTTCTTTTTTTGGGTGAAGAAAACAACAACAACATTATTACAGTAATATTAGAATTCTTTTCCAATTATGAACCTAATAATTCGAAAATTATTAAGAATGTTAAAATATAATAGCCCATATGTGATGATAAAAGTTGGACTTTCTTGTGACACTTAGGCCTGGATAATTTACTGGGTGTTTTCTGATAATGGATCTGTTGTATACAGAAATTAGCCTCCCAGGACGAGCCCTCGAGTACAACGAAGACCAAGTCCTACGCTCCAGTGAGCCGCAACAGCAAAGTAGTTCCGAACGTCAAGCCCGCCTCGCTCGTCGCATTATAGCAACGCTACGAGGAGGTTCGGACACATCCCACAAGACAACCTCCCCCACAAGGGACGAACCAGTGAAGAAGTCATAGGACAAATTCGTCGGGTGGTCGGCCACACCGCTCGAAATCACCTTCTCGCTACAGCAATGCTCACCACAGCAAAACCTGTGACGCCTCCAAGTCATAAACCCCCTGCCCGGGATACCAAGCAACAGGCACAGGTCTACCACCAGCCTAGGGGGACCACGTAGTAGACTACATTCTACAGTAGCTGGATTGTACCCCCTTTTTGTCTTTTCTCATTTATTATTTGATGTAATACAACTGTAGCTTATAATTAATACATGTAACCCCTCCTTCCTCTATAAATAGGCTTACATTATTAGTAAGAGGGAGGGGCAATCTCGTAAACAAAAACTCTACAAATCACTTTATACTAATAAGATCTTCGCCGTGGACATTGGGTCCGGTACTGCCCGAATTTGACCGAACGACGTTAAACTGACTGTCTTCTTCCTCCTTCATTCTCTTGGTCCTCTGTCTTCTGTGCTTCAGGAACGACATTGGATCCCAGAACTCCTCCCTATTGACTGAAGTTTGAGTCATCCATATGAACCAGATTTCACTGTCAATATTTTGGTGCCGTCTGTGGGGATCCATCTGCTATCTGAAGTTTCCATTACAGTCTAATCATGGCCAGAGGAAGAACGACTTGAAGTTCTACAGCTCCAGCTTCTCAGCACACCATTGCACCTGAAACTCAAGAGGCACAAACGCTTAACCGGTCCTGATCAGCACTTGAAAACACAGTCAAAGAACTGGCTGAGACTGTCAAAGTGCTTACTCAGGCACAGGCACAAAATGCCCAAAGGCAAGAAGAAGTCATAGCTCAACTCCAATAGCTTCGTGAAGAAGCTCAGAGAGAAGTCCGCAACGATTTTGACGGCCAGCAACAGGGGGGGCTCACAGCGAGCAGAAAGCTCTGTTCCCTACCATGAAGGACAACGATCAGCGATGGAAGAAGTTCTCCAAAGGCTAAAATAGCTAGAGGAGCGCCCTCAATATCAAAGCAATCAGCCTCGCTATGGGGAGACCTCGCCATTTTTTATGGAAGTTGAGAAGCAACCTCTCCCGCAGAAACTCAAAGTGCCCGCCATCTCACTGTACGACGGGAACAGCGACCCAAGCATTCACTTGGACGCGTTCAATACTCAAATGGACCTCTAGACTATCGACCCCCTGGTAAAGTGTCATGTCTTCCCTGCCACGCTAGGGGCAATACCTCATGCCTGGTTCAAGCGTCTCCCCCAGCGCAGCATTGACAGCTGGGAGGAATGTCAAAGGAAGTTTGTTGACCAATATTGGGCGCTGAAGAAGCAACTCGCTCCTCCTTGCTAGCTTGCCATGATTTTCTAGCGCAGGGACGAGTCGCTTAAAGACTATCTGGTCCGATTCATTCACGAGGCCAACTCTGTGGAAAATCCTTCAGAGGAAAGTGTTCTAACTGCCATCTTAGCGGGACTTCACAAAGACGATAAGCTGTACAGGAGCCTCTACAAGTCCCCCGCTCGAGACCTCACCAAATTTTATGATTGGGTGACCAAGCAAATAAGATGGGAAGAAACCTTCAGAACGGAGGAACCCAAGCATAAAACGGGCCATAGTAGTCCCACCACGAGCAAAAAGAGGGGTAGCGAGAGTTATGACAACCCCACTCCTCATCTCGTAAAGAAGGCAAAACCTCAGCGGCCCAAAGACTGCTTTGAGAGCTATAGCATCCTGTCGGACACTCAGGATAGAATCTTTGCCTCGGAAAGGCATAATGAGGACTTCGAGAAACCCTGACCATTAAGGGTATCCCCCAAATCTAAAGACCAAAGCAGATTTTGTGCTTATCATAATGAGGCAGAACATACCACCTCAGAGTGTCGGATGCTAAAAGATGCCATAGAAGACCTCATCAGAAGGGGTCGATTACAGGATTATGTGGTAAGACCATCGGGATAGCACGCTCAGCAAGCTAAGCGAGTTATCACCAAGAGCCTGAGCCCTCCGTTAGGACCATATTCTAATCCTATAACTTCTCGATGGTGTTTGGCTGTATCAACTATTGCGCACTGAATCAATAAAAATTGTCAATTGGCCAAAGCATTATATAGACAAAGTCTTCTCTTTATCTTTGCAAACTCGCTACAGCGAATGATTTTCACCTTGCTACAGCATAACCTTTACAAACAAACTCGCTACAACGAACAATATTCACCTCGCTATAGTGTAACCTCTACAAACAAACTCGCTACAATGAATAGTTTTCACCTCGCTACAGCGTAATCTCTACAAACAAAACTCGCTATAGTGAACAGTTTTCACCTGGCTACAGCATAACCTCTACAAACAAACTCGCTACAGCAAATGATTTTTACCTCGCTGCAGCATAACCTCTCAAATAAACTCGCTACAACGAACGATTTTCACCTTACTGTAGCGTAACCTCTACAAACAAACTCGCTACAGCGAACGATTTTCACCTCGCTACAGCATAACCTCTACAAACAAACTCACTACAGTGAACAGTTTTCACCTCGCTATAGTATCACTCCATAAATTCATCTCAAGCAAATGACTTTCACCAAATGAAAACAAAACCAAGGGTGAGATGGCCTTTGAGCTTACCTCACAATGCCCGAGGGTAAGACGACCCTTGAGCCTACCTCGAGGCTTCGAAAATGAAAACAGACGAAAATAAAATCAAGGATGAGACGGCCCTTGAACCTACCTCGTGAATACAAAAACTAAAAACTCAGCGAATGATTTTCACCTCGCCATTATCAAAATGAAATCATCATCACCCACAGCTCTCATGCGGATAAGTTTCTCGCAACTTTCATGCAAATAAATTCCCACAGCTCTCATTTGGACGTATCTCTCAAATCTCAGACAAGATCTCTCAAGCGCGGCTCACTCGCGATCTCTCTCACATTAAGTCGAGCAGATAGAAAAAATGATGGAAGCATAGCTGACTGGCTGAAAGAAGAAATTCTCATTAAATTATCATGAGTTTACATTTGATAATACGTGAAGCATTTATTATAGTTTCCAAAAGGAGAAGAACTCATCCCACGTACAGACCTCAACAAGTAAAGCAATGGTACATCAGGGAAAGAAGACTGGAAGCCTACAATTCCTGCAAAAAGTAGCCAAAAAGTTAGTTACTAGTCGTCGGGCTCGTAGAAGAGCAGCAGCCCCAGAGTTCCTCCTGCTTCTTCCTCCGGCACATCCTCCTGAGCCAAACCCAGAGCAAATCAAAAAGTCATAAAAATTGGCTGGCCAGGTAGCAGCACCACAAGCAACGACCGGAGGAGGTGGCCAAAAGACACCGTGAGAAGCTCATAGGAGTTTGCCAGGCAGGTCCTACGTCAGAGTCACGTGCAACGGGCTATCCACATCTCCTGCCACCTTGCAACAGGCCATCCATATCTCACCAAACTTCGTTGAAAGCCAAAACACCAAAGCACAGGGGGCTCTTCAGTCTCCTCCATTAAGTTTTCTGGGACGAAAGAAAGAACGCCCCAAGCTATAAATAGACCCGCTTAGCCCTTTGAAGAATCTAGAGAAAATCTGATCTAATCTTCATCTAACGGTCTGAAACGAGCGACAATGCCACGCCAACGGCTAAAAATGGCAAATAGGGAAAGGTATGGCCTAAAGCATAAATAAAAGACATTTGACATAATACTTCGGTCAAAGAAAGATACTGACTGAAGATATGAATCGAGCCTCGGAAACATATAACTCCCTGTCCGTAAAGTAAACCGAGAGTTGGGGGGCTTATGTTGTATACAGAAATTAGCCTCCCAAGACGAGCCCTCGAGTACAACGAAGACCAAGTCCCACGCTCCAGTGAGCGGCAATCGTAAAGTAGTTCCAAGCGCCAAGCCCCACCTCACTCGTCACATCACAGCGATGCTACGAGGAGGTTCAGACACATCCCACAAGATAACCTCCCCCATGAGGGACGAACCAGTGAAGAAATCATAGGATCAATTCATCGGGTGGTCGGCCATACCTCTCGAAATCGCCTTCTCGCTACAGTAATGCTCACCACAGCAAAACCTGTGACACCTCCAAGTCATAAACCCCCTACCCGAGGTACCAAGTGACAGGCACAGGTCTACCACCAGCCTAGGGGGACCACGTAGCAACCTACTTTCTGCAGTAGCCGGATTGTACCCCCTTTTTGTCTTTTCTCATTTATTATTTAATGTAACACAACTGTAGCTTGTAATTAATACATGTAACCCCTCCTTCCTCTATAAATAGGCTTACATTGTTAGTAAGAGGGAGGGGCAATTTCGTAAACAAAAACTCTGTAAATCACTTTATACTAATAAGATCTCCGCTGTGGACGTAGGATCCGGTACTGCCCGGATTTGACCGAACCACGTTAAACTGACTGTCTTCTTCCTCCTTCATTCTCTTGGTCTTTTGTCTTTTGTGCTTCAGGAACAGCATTGGATCCCAGAACTCCTCCCCATTGACTGAAGTTTGAGTCATCCATACAAACAAGATTTCACCGTCAACAAGATCAGATCACTACCCAGGTTGCATTTCATTTAATAGGGTCTCTACTCTTAAAATCCTAAGTTACTACATACTCCTCATCTATCTACAATCTCTCTCCCCAAGTTTTGCTATGATAACTAGGGTTTAAAAGGAGGAGTGAATTTTGTGAACCTGATCTATATGTGTGATCATGATCAATTTAAAATCAGGAAGCGTGATCAATTATTATTATCATAGATCAATTAGGAAACACGGGTAACCATTCATCTATCTAATCTTTTATATTATTTACATATAATTTTCATGTTTGTTTACATAGTTTAATCGGTCGTAATTTTAATAAAACTTTATCAGTTAGTATTAAAGCTAGATAAACTCTGTAAACATGGCTAATTTGTATGTGGATTGATAAAATTCATTATTTGATCCATATGGTGATAATCCATTCTTGATTGTATTTTTCCCAAATATGAAAATGTTATATGTCTTAAATTAATTCATAGCTCCATATAAATAAAGTATAAAGTTTTTTATACAAAAATTGTTATATGAATTGTTATGAGATTATGACATGATTGATGATTACAGCATAAACAATTTTTTTTTTGAAAATTTGTGTTCATATGGCTGTTGGGAATTATTTTCTCTAAAATTTGGCCTAATTTCATAGTAATTATTCAAATTGATTTAATATTCTGTGTTAAAATGATTAGTTTATTAAAATCTCCAAATCAATTTCTTCAAATCAAAATTAAAAAAATGTATCAATTTGTAAAATTAGAAACAACAAAATACCCAAGTTTGATTCGGATAGGTTAGAATGAAAATATGCAAATTTCTTCATGATTTTTCAAACTTGATTGATGGTTTGTATATAGAATCTTTTAGGAAATAAAAGCCCTTAATTAATTTGAAAAAATCTAAAATGAAAATACATTAATTCAAAAGAAATTGAATGAAAAACCCTAGTTTTTTTTAGTTCAATTAGTCTTATGCAAAATAGAAGCACATTTTTTCAGTTGTTCTTCAAATTGAAATATGGGTTAGCCTTAGAATAATTTTAAAAATAAAATTTATAAAAAATTTGAGTGAAAATAACTTGAAATGACTTGAATTTGAATCGGATCGAGATTGCATGATTCATGGGTACCAAACTTGCAACAGCCCAATTTTTAGGTAAAAAAACATTGTTGGGCTACTTGCTAGTGTGCAAGCCTACGCATGATATTGACTTGTGTAGGCCACGTAACACTTTGTTAGTAGTCCATGGTAATGCAAAATGCACCAATATGCCCTACTTTCCAAGCATATTTTTTTTTTGATATTTTTCTAGATTTTTCTATAATTAAACTAATTTAATTATTTTTAGCCATTTTATTTAAATATTAATTTGAAATTATTTGGACCTAAAAATTTTAGTATGTGATTTCTACATAAAAAGCCACAGTATGTGATTTTTTTGGAATTTTTTAATATTGCAGTGTAAAAAAATTATTTTTAACATGTTTTATGCTTAAAATAAAATTTTATTAGAATCGTTAATTTACATTACGCCATGAAATTTTTTGTAATTATAAGCTCACCTATTGTGGGCTTAGTGACATTAAATTATCAAAATAGTTTTGTTGGATTAAAGGAGAATGTTATATTAATAATATTTAAATACTCTATTTGTATAATATTATTAATATAATTCATTAGCAATAATGTGAATGTAAGATTAAATATTACATTTTTAAAATCTTAAACATCCTATATGATTTAGGTTTTAGATTATAAGGTCTTAAATATCTTTTCGGTGTTATTTCTTATAGTATAATGTTGTATATATATGATTGCATAGTTAAAGTTTATGAGGAAAATAAAAACATGATTAAAGTGATTACATACATTAACCTATCAATAATTTTTCCTCAACTCCCATGCCTATGTAATTGACTTATGTTAAGATGCTGAATAAGATGAATTGTGAGGATTGGGCCGAGTCTCTAAAACTTTATCTAATAATCACCAATCTTAATTTGACACTTAAGGAAGAAGAGCTCACTGTTGATGCAAACTCTACTATTGAATAAATGGCAAAGCTTCATTCTTAGGATGCTACCTGAGATCAAGAGATTGATGAATTCCTCTATAATATTTGGATGCAATGATATTTTTATATATTTGATTTGAATAATAAAATTTATGGATTATTTGACTAATTTTATATATTTATAACTATTCTTATACATTGTATGTTTAATTTTTTGTTGTTAATTAAATAATTTTTTTTTAGAAATTAGAATTAAAAAAGTAAAAAAATTATTTTTTGATGGAATTCCAAAATTAATTAATAGATGGAGATTATTTTAAAAATTATAATATTTATTTTAAAAAATTATATATATTTTAATGAATAAAAGAGAAAAATAAATTTCTAAAAAATACATGCCCCTAAAATTTCATTGGAAAAATCCAAAAAAAGGAAGTTAAGAGGAATAATTTAGAAATAGAAGTTAAGAGGAATTACTTCTTGCACTAAAGAGCTAGAGAACACACTTATTTATAACCAAAGTTTATACAAACAGATTACAACTTTACAAATTACACACTATATGGCAGTTCCATATTGGCTGCTTGGATTACCAATAGATAACATTAAAACAGACAAGCTAACACATGTGTCAATTTTTGTTTGGGTACTAACAGAAGCTTCAAACACTCATTATAAAGTTCAAAGCATTACAAATAAAGACTAAGGGCTATGATATGGTCCACTATTCCTTAAGTTTAAACTTTTTGAGTGAAGTTTATTTGATCATACAATGACTTTATCAAGATGCATCATTTCCCATACTTGATAAGCATTATTGCATTTGAGAGGATATTGTCATGGAAAGATTTCACTTGACCGATTTAACCATATGCTCACTTACTAAACTTTAAGAGGAAGCGAAGTTGGACTAATTCCATTTACTAGAGTTACAATAGCATGAGTATGTCTCCAATAGTCATATCCTGCTTAGATATAATAAATGAAATTTGATGGAGTGGATATCTCAACCTAGTGATGAAAATGTTCTCTGAAATTTATTTCATCTCTTTTATAATGCTCCAATTACCAATGGGAATGAAAGAGAATTAGAACAAAATTGAAAGGAGTATTTGCAAAGTCTCGATCTAGTCACTAATAAGCTTGAATAGTGATAACCATCAAACAAAATAGGAATGTGTTGCATAAGGTCCTTTTAATATCCTAATTCTTACCAAGAACAAAAAGGAAAGAGTTTCCTTTGTGTTGAATAGACACCCAAAAGTATAGACTTGAGTTAAGCATCTGAACAATGCATGACCCATTTTTCAAAAATGATATGGACTGGTTAAATCAAATATTGTGAAATATGGGTAGTTTGGATGTATAACTATTGGCCAAGAGATTCCTCCAAGACCAAATTCCACAATGCATGCATATGTTAAACTTTTCATTCTTTCTTTGAAGAGTTTTGCTAGGTTATAAGTTTTTTATTCCAAAGGAAGGGTCCCAAAATGCAATGGCTTTAATTTTAGGTCTTGTTCCATAAGATAAATAGGAAATACTATTGTTTTTAAAGACTTTAGTACCAGACTAGAAAAATAGAGATTAACGTTGAACTCAATAGGCTTGGAGAGGAAATTAAGAAGAAAGTTCATTTTCCCTTTAATATGCTTACCATCAAACTTCCATTGTTCAAACCATTTCTTCCACCAAACTAATTGCAGATGGGACACTGGCATTTTTCTTGTGTTGAGCATTGCTAAAAAAGCTAGCATGTCCATTTTAACAAGAAAATGCCTTCCTACTAGATGAAACTTAAATTTTTCAATAACTTTTTTTTATAGTAATTATTTCTTTGAAAGTAGAATGGTAATGTTCCTTAACGGACTTAAACTTTCCACTTTGGTAACTACATGTAACCCTGCCCTAGTTAACATCCCAAAGTATGGCTCCATAATATTGAT
Organism: Saraca asoca; assembly: GCA_026873985.1. NCBI lineage: Eukaryota > Viridiplantae > Streptophyta > Magnoliopsida > Fabales > Fabaceae > Saraca > Saraca asoca. Next base: position 9,300 of record JANHAO010005030.1, on the reverse strand, counting down.
CACTTGTATCTATTTGAAGAATTCTTTAACCTTTATCAAAAGGACTATGAAGGGGGAGAAAGATCTTTAGACAATCCTTTTAATTTTTTGGCAGCATTAGTACGGACTTAAGACCAAGTAAGCGAGCTGTTCTGTAGTAGTTACGATAAAAGAGAACAATATTGGGCTATTTTTAGAATAAAATCCTTCATATAGTTGACTAGGCCCAAAATCTATTATTCTTACTTAACAATCAAATTTCCATTAGGGAATTTTGATGTTTATGTGGCTATATGTATCGTTGTTGCTTTATTTGATAATCTTGGATAATTAAGCTAAAAAAAATCAATCACTGGTTGTACCAATTGCATATTCTTTTAAGAAAGCATTATTCCATATTTTTGAACTAAAAAATGGAATTGTTTAAGAAGAATTATGTGTTCAGTGGGACTAGATGAAAATAGTAAGATATCATCTATATAAACAAGGGCTGAATGGAGGATTGATTCAAAGATCTTGATTATGGCTTTTTGGAATTTAGAAGGAACATTTTTTAGGTGAAAAGGTGTAACTGTCCAATGGTAATGGAAATTAGGGATGTAGAAATTAGTCTTATGCCTTTCTTTTGAATGTATTCCAAGTTGCTAAAATCATGCCTTAAGATCAAATTTTAAAAAAATTTTGCTTTTGGGATTTTCTATAACAACACTTCTCTCATTAACAAAGGAAGTTTTCTATCTATAAGGAACAAGTTAAAAGGCTTATAGTTAATGAGAAGCCTTAGCTTCCCCCTGACTTGTTCTACTATTTTGTTGACATAAAAGGCTTAACATGCCCTAGAAAAGAAGTTAGCTTAATTATCTCTTGGAATTTGAGCTGAGCTAATTCTTCTTCTGATTGTTTTCTATGATTAGGATACATTCCAAAAAGAGTAACTTTTGTGGGATCAATATCTTTGTTCTTCTTAAAGGGTAAAGAAATCTAAGCTAAACCACAAATGATGTTTGCATTTTTAGAAGAATTCTGAATGGGATTTAGTACAAGAAGTTTCTGCAATCATCTGGGTAAAAACTTCAAATTATGATGTCATCATGAATAATTTTACAATTGAGATCCATGGCTAGAAATATCCTTTCCTCTTAAGCCCATTCCATTCCCATAAGACTTTTTCTTTCAACAACTTTTGAATCAAGTCAAATCCTATAATGACATCTTTTTTTCTAAGTCTTTGGTGCCATAAAACTGATGCCTAACCATATAGTTGGAAAGAGCTTTAGGTACACTGATTTGGAGATTTTTGTGATAACAAGTTTGTCTCCATTGGCCACTCTAAACAATTTTTAAGTTTTTTTCCATGAGTCAGTAGGCAAGATATCTATGTTTGTAATGGAATGCATTGCTCTAGTGTTAAAGAAGGCAATGACATTGATAGGCTTATCATAATTCTGAGGAATGATTCTAGCTTTGCTTGTAAAGACACAATAATAGCCAAATAAAGGTTCTAAAATTTCTTCAGAAACTGATAAATTAGCTTCTGAAGCTTTGCTTAAAAGGTCAACTTGCATCATATGAAACTCTTCTTCAGAAGATTCTTATAAGAATTTCTTTAGAGTCAATAAATTCTTGTTCTTCTTTTATGCTGAAAATAGACTTTGTCGATGGCCTTTGTCCTTCTTTTTCAAAGAGCGACTTAAGATCTTCATCAGAGGCACAATATTAGTCAATCAGATTTTGGTGTGAAGCTTTATTTGGACATTTTTTTTCTTCCAATATGACCTTTCTATTAGCAAATGAAACATCTATCTCTTTTTTTCTTTCCTCTAGTTTTCTTCCTTTTGAAATATTTGGCTTTAGATATGTTCTTTTTGAATTTTTATGCCTTTTGGTGGTTAGGTCTGTGATAACAAGATTAGATCTTCCACATGTTTTCCAAGCTTTAAGTTGTTGAAGTGCTTAAAAAATGTTCTCTATTTCAAATCCTTTCAAGAGCAGAGATTATTTCTTAGTAAAGATTTCCTAAGGTGGCATTAGGAAGAACCAAATTTTGAGATTTTAAAACAATCTTTGCTTGTTGTCCAAGGGGTTTTGGAAATGAATGGAGGAAAACATACTTGAGGCTAACCTTATCAATTCCTTGGATTTGATAATATCTCTCTAACATGGCATCATAGTGTCTTTGAAGATTTTTATGTTTAAATGAGTAACACCTTATATTCATGAACTCTTTTTCTGACTTGCACTTGAGCATTTGGTGATGAACCCAGGAATTCATTGTGTAATTTAGTCAGGAAGTTATCAATCTGAAAGAGTTATAGTATATAAGCTGGTGATGTTCTCTAAAAGACAACTAATAATCACACATTTTCCCTTGCAGTCTAGACAAGACTACTCTAAATAAATATTGCAATGATCCTTTTTTGTCAAGTTGGACTGCTATCATCCAAGAATGAAATTCTAGAAAGCGATCTCATCATTGCAAAGGAAGAATGTCATCAAGAGTAAATCTTTTGTTGTTATTAGCAAAAGACTTTTGGTTTGAATGTTCAGGTGTTCCAGGCTTAGCTGCTTTAGGTTTAGATTCCTCATGATAAACTCCAGAAGTTTGTTCATTTTTTTTCATAAAAATATTAGCAGTGGTGCCTTAAGGCCAGTAAGGCTATTCCTTTTTTAAAGAAGAGAATTCTTCATCTTTTTTTGTTATCTCTTTAAGGAACTGGATGAGACCATTATTTAAAGAACTTTCTATGGGTGCAAGGTCTCTTAATGGTGGTGGAAGTTGCTTTGGTTTTTTCTGGGAGGAAGAGAAGGCCAACTTTGATGGCTGAGGATTCCAAAGTTTTGGCGACAAAAAGGTAGCAGCATTATACAAACTAGAAGTGGTTAATAAAGGTTAGGTCATTGATGGAAGACTTGTTCCTAATGGTTGATTGATCATGGTTCCAAATTGGCTACCATGTTGGGCTATAAAGGAGCCCAATTAGGCTTTTAGATTCCTCATTTATGCTTCCTTCTAGTTTATTACACCAAGAAAAGATTCAAAAGCAAATATGGAATAGAGTAGTTATTGGTGTAGGTGATGTATTCTTTGGGACGATTCTTTGATGGCCTAGGAAGAGATCATATGACATGTATTAATTCATCTTAGAGAGAGAGAGATATATAGTTTACTATTATATCTTACATAATAATCAAAATTTTCACTTGGTTCTCCAAGTAAACCAACTCCTAGATTTCCTATTTTGTATTCTTCTTTAAATCGCTACTGTGAAGACTCAATTTTGTTCTTTCTTGACTTTGTTCTTTCTTCATCTTGTTCCTTATCAACCTACTAAATACAATCTTTACATTAACAAGCTGATCAAACCACTTGTGGCCATAATTAGTGGTGACCACTTTTGACAGATTTTTTTGAAATTTTTTTTTTCAAATGATGTTTGTTGATGGAGAAAATTGGTCAACAAGAAAAGTTCAATGAACACCTAAACTACAAGTTGTAAATATGTGTGTATAAGAAAGGAAGAGATAGGGGAAGAAGAAGAACAGTGAATACCAAAAGCTTTTTATTGTGGTTTGGCTAAAGTCAGTGTGACCCCTATCTCCACGGCGATTTTATATTAACTTTGTGCAGTGGTTTCTCTATTCAGTTCAATAGAGTTACAGTATATAAGCTCTCTCACTATTTTAGCAGGGTTTCTACATGTATTTTCCCTCTCTCCCCCTTTATAATGATCTATCCCCTATTTATAGAAATTGGGAAGGTTACAAGTGTAATATGATAAATAGTAAAACTATAATTTTCACTGTTATGGGTAATAAATGCTTAACGAGTAATAAATACTTGCATTTCATTATCAGATTTTGGAGGCTGATGTGTCAGTTCTGGGGGCTGACTTGTCGATTGGGAGAATATGCCTTTAGGTGTTAACTAGACCTTGGCATTTTGTAACCAATGCTTGAAGTAGCTTACTTGATAATGTGAGCTCATGCTGGGCGACCTACTGACTATAAAGGTTGGGCTCACACTCGAGCTCAATCGGAATGAGTCCGCTGGCAAGTGGTTAGGGCAATATACTTCACTTGGCGAGTTGGAGTTCATTCTCAATGAGCTGGGGTCTCTGTCTTGGTCTCGTCCTACACTCTGTGCTCGTGGCTAGTGAGCTGATGTCTTCTACTGAGTGACCTCAGTTTGTGGGTGATCTAGGCCCTTTTTGGTTGGGCTAAAGCTTTTTATTGGGCCTCGACTAGCCTATTTTGCATTGTCTAAAAAATACCCACAACATTAGCCCTCAATTTTTAGTCACTTTACGGCCTGGGAGTTGCAGTTTGATGGCAAAGTCTTTATCTGTGGATTTCCATGCAATCAAAGTCTTTGCGTTTAACTTGTTGTTTCATTTGCTCCAGGCCATACTTCTTACTGTACGTGTTTCATAGCTATGGGTGTGTCAGCCTCAATTTTTTCTAAGCTATTTAATTAAGTGCAGTTGGATTTTTTTTGAACTCTTCGGTGAGGTCAGACCGTTCTATATAAGGCGTAAGAAGTCTCCTTCCCTGCTTCATGGAATAACTAGATGGGTACATTAATTAAGCCCCCCTTATCTCTAAAGTTCTGGCCTCTGGTGAAATACTTTAGGGTGTGTATGGTCTACTGCATGAGATTGTGAGGTATGAATGGTCTGCTACATATGGTTCCTATGGTAAACTCCTTCTTGAGGATTATGGGAATTCTTTCATAACCTCTTCATGGCACTAACAAGTTTAGCTATTCCTTTTTCACTTTTTTGTCCTCTGGCATGCTAGCCATTCAGTTTCCACAAGTGCCCAAGAGTTGCAAGGCTGAAGGAAGCTTAGGAAGAGGAGAGGAAAGAGGAGCTCAAACGGTCAAGCTTGCTTACTGACGTAGCAGCTTGTTGGAATTTAGCCCTTCCAACTATTTTCTTTTGCCTCCTTGCATAGTGGCATTGGGCGTTTCTAGGCCTCCAAGTGGCTTGATGAAGCTGAAAGATACTTTCCTTGCTCTGGAAGACTAGGGAAAATTTAAGCAGCTGCCCTGCTTGTCTCAATTGCCACTTCTCCAAGCACCTTGGGGATATTCAAGTTGAATAAGCCACCGGTTCGAGTGAAAGTTAAGGAAGGGTTAAAGTAGTTCAGCTCACTTGCTGCTCGCAGGATCTAGTTCTTAAAAGCCAATTCCTTCTGCATATTATAGTTACAAGCTCACAGGTATTCAACTCTTCCTTAGTCAAATGTAGGCTTGCTTTGACTTGTACTATTGAACCTTTATGTAAATTCACCTCATTGAAAAAGGTTTTGTAATGAAGCTTTGCGTTTTCTTTCTTACTTTTCCCAAGCACGTAATATTAGTGATTTAGTAGGCCATAGCTAGCAACATAAATAAGTCCCTGCAAACCATGACTCAGTAATTGTTAGATAACATAAGTGCTCATTAGGTCAATTGACCTCAGATAATATTAATTGAATTAATATGAATGGATTTCAATCAATAAATCATGACTTAAAGGATATGTGCTATGTTAGATGACCAATCAGTCATATTAGCCCATAATGAATAACACCGAACTCAAGCATTGAAGTGCCTCTATGGGTGATGAACTTGTACATTGGAGCACTTGGGCTGGTAGTAAGTTTGAGCACCAGAGTGCTTGAGCAAGTCACATGGATGTGCCTTAGCTCACACAAGAGTTTGGTGCTCAAGAAGGTCATATAAATATGCCTCAACTGGCATTTCTTGAACGTGAGGTCTCGATAGGTCACATGGATACGCTCTGGTCCATGCAAGAGTTTGGTGCTTGCCTTAGCTCACACTTCTTGGACACAGTCCGCACAAGAGTTTGGTACCTGCTTCAGCTGACACTTCTTGCAAGCGAAGTTTTGACAAGTGCACGGATACTCCTTGGTCTGCGCAAGAGTTTAATAATTGCCTTAAGTTACACTTCTTAGAAGTGGTCTGCACAAGAGCTCAGTGCCCGTCTTAGCTAACACTTCTTGGATGCGGAGTTTTGGTAGGTTGCACGGATACACCTCGATCTGCACAAGAGTTTGGTGCTTACCTTCACTTACACTTCTTGGATGCTGTCTGCATAAAAGTTTGGTGCCCGTCTCAGTTGACATTTCTTGGACGCAAAGTTTTGGTAGATTGCATGGATGTGCCTTGGTCTACGCAAGAGTTTAGTGCTTGCCTTAGATCACACTTCTTGGACGTGGTTCACGTAAGAGTTTGGTGCCTACCTCAACTGACATTTCTTGGATGTGGAGTTTTGGTAGGTTACACGGATGCTCCTTGATCTGTGCAAGAATTTGGTGCTTACCTTAGCTCACACTTCTTGGATACAGTTTGCACAAGAGTTTGGTGCTCGCCTTAGCTCGCACTTCTTGGACATGAAGTGAGTCGGGGGCTGTAGCCTATTGCTTGTAATCTGTGATCTCATAGTTTGTTTGTCATGCTTCTGCTCATTTTGTTTGTGACTCTTCGATTTTTGCCACTACCCTGTGTAATCATTTTCACCTCAGTAAGTGTCTTCACCAAGCTAGCAATAACTCACAATTGGCGTTCGATGGACCGTCAGATTATAGGCATTTGATGAGTTCCCAATGACGAGTCTTCGTGTGATATAACTCAAGGAGAACTCTTTTCCCGCTCTTATTTATCATCTGGAACTCAAAGTTCACAAACTTGTCTTCTTCATCTTCTCCATTAAGCCAGTGTCTGGTCATCTTTGTTTGCTGCAATTAGTGTTTTTTTAGCCAACTAGGTTCATGATCCGAGTTTTGCTCTTTGAAAGCCAATCTTACACACTTTTCAAACCTTATTCCTTAGTTGAAATGGTAAGCTCTCTTTCTTTAACATGCAATCTCTATATGTCATTTCATGGTTTGTATGAAACTTGTTTGCATATGGTTAGGAGGTCTGAAATGTTGGTTGAAGTCAACTGCTTGTGCATTTTCTTAGGTTTCATTTGTCTCTCTCATTTGATTTGCCAATCACCTCTAAGTTTTTCAATTGTCGTTTCAAATTTCTCATCGATTTTCAAGGTTTTAGCACTCGAACGGTTGAGTTTCCCTTGACTTCTAGAGTCTGGGCCTTAGATATAGTGACCTGAGGGATATGTGTGGCCTGTCGTATAGGAAATTGCTAGTCTTAGTTTTCTCGATATGGTTTGCCTTCCACGACCTGACCATCTCTTCTTTTTTATGCAGATGGTAGCTCACAAACGCAGAGGTTACTAAATAGGAAGTGATAAAGAACCTGACTCCCTAATGTAGAGTGAGGAGCTGGTGCAACACTATAGCAAAGTAACCTCAAGGAGTGGTGAGCTCATCCAGACCTCAATGGAGGCCCAAAGGCTGTTACCAGCCAGTGATCTTCAGACCGTCCAATGTTCAATTTGCATATTTTAACTATTCACTTTCATAAGCTCCTATCCATGGTCTGGTTATTTTGGCTCCCCAAGGGATGTCATGTCAAGGAGCCCTCCCTAGACGATTATGTTGCTTATCCACTCCGGAGGTTCATTGCCATTAGCCACCAATATCTCACTGCTGGCTTTAGGTTTCCGATACACCCATACATTGTTAATTTTCTGAATAAAATCAAACTTTGCCCATTCCAGCTTTTCCCAAACTCTTATGCCCAGCTTACCTCTTTGGCCTTGATATACCTAAGGAAAAATCTCCCACCACCATCGACTGAGGTCCTTTGCTACCTATATAGCATCAAGAGTGCAGGCTCGTTGTACATGATTTACTATCTTTCTACTTGACCTATAGAGCATAAGAAAATCTTGCCGTAGGAAGATGCCAAAGGCAAGTCCAACGTGGAAAATTACAAAACCCATTAGTTTTATATATCCTGTCCATCCCTGTGCAACCTTCAAATTTTTTATTTCATCCCTACTTTTGGTGAGCGAGCTAAGGATGTGTGAGTTTGATAACTTAGTTCACATTCGATTCTCTGACTCTAACTTTATCTTATTTTATAGACGGGATTGGGAAGAAGCTAACCCTTAAGGCTATGGAGCTTGGGATTTTAGATCAGTTCACTACTTCGAACGATCTTCAGAATGACTTCCATTTTGTTGAGAGTCTTTTGTGTTCCCATAAACTCACTTCAGAATGACTGCCATCTGATCTCGATGAGGAGACCTTACTAACTCCTAACATTGATGTTCTCCCTATTATTGAGAGCCAACCTTCAGCCCTAGTAGTAATACCTTGGTAGGAGTCAATTTCTCCCTCGTATCCTGAGGTGGTTGCTGTAGCTGGGATCGTTTCCCCCTCTAAGCCCCCTACCAAAAAATGAAAGAGGGACAAGGGGAAGAAAGTTGTTATGGCCCGGAAGCGAGCTATGCTAGAGGTCAAGGGTGAGGAGCAGCCTACTGAGCTCGGTTCAAAGATGGAGGAATACTTGGGTTACCTCCTGAATGTCATCAGTATGACCTTGGGGCCTTACAAGAAGGCCAATATGTTAGAGTCCGAGGACCACTCGCTCGAGGGATTGGTGAGCTATTTATCTCATCATAGCCTATTAGTAAGTTGGGTCTTTTTGCCCTGGTTTTTCTACCTTTTTTCTAATCTAACTTGACCATTTTGTTCTTTAGAACTTGTTGACACTGATGAAGATGCACAAGGCACCTCGAGCTTAAGCTGAGGAGAAGGCAAGTTTGGTGGATGATCTAGCCACTGTTACTGCTAAGGCATTGGAATTGAGGGAGAAGACCAAGGATGCTGAGGTTGCTTTATCTCGTCAGGAGGTGGATTGTGAAGCTATTACATTGAACCTTGGTAGAATAGTCAATGACCTAACGAAGGTAAGGATTGACCTAGACTTCACTCTTCGACGGACTGAACTAGCTGTAAAGTGAGCTGAAATAGTAGATCCGCGAGTAAGGGCAGCGGAGTAGTGGGCGAGAGTAGCAGAGGAGTAAACTGAAAGTCCTGTGAAAGAGCTCAAGGTGACTAGGGAAGAGGCTGCTAAGGTGAAAGCAGAGACGGCCTCACTGGCTGTGGCCGTCGCAGAGAAGGCAGAATTTGAAACTAGTTCTTTTTTCCTCTTCACCTTGTGGGAGTAGCATCCAGGGATGGATTTCTCCTTTTTTTGGACAAGAGCCCCTTAAGGTTGTTAAGCATTTCAAGAAGAGGGCTATGATCGGGATGTTGAATCCAACCAAATTGTAATTTTTATAAACCAAATCAACCTATTCTTTTTGTAGCATAAGGCCGCCCGGGTCGAGCCCTTGGATCTCCTAATGTTAACAATCAAATTAAGAGATGGATAATGGGGGAGAAAGTTGGTTTGCAGCAGTA
>JANHAO010005029.1:0-23271 GCA_026873985.1 Saraca asoca | reverse complement strand
ATTCATCAATCTCAACTAGTTAATTCACATATTAATCCATTGTTCTTGGAAATTTAGTACCTCTTTTTCTTGAATTAGTAGTAGTATAGTTCAGCATTGTTTGTTTGCTTTTTTAATCATCTTAGTTAGCTCAAAGAAATTATTGTTTGATTAATTGGATTTTTACATATAAGTTGCAAGAAATTCAATCCCTATGGAGATGATACTCACTCACTCTATATTACTTGTTGACTGCGTGCACTTGCGTATTTGAGTGACAATCACACACTCACACTCACAATAGTAACAATGGAAGGCATCAATAAAAAAGAAAAAGGAATAGGGGAAAAAATAATAAATGTCACATAGTGCTAAACACTGGTATCTCCAATGGGAACCAAGAAAGGGTTGGTTGGCATAGGGCATAACCACCTTGAAAAAGGTATTGCAGCCAACACATTTTAGAAAAACGCAAAGATATAAAACAAAACAAAGCATCACAAAAGCAAAGTTAAGAAGTTATGTGCAAGAGTTGTGATGGCGAGGCTGCAGTCTAGGAGAGTATCGCCGCCATAGAAGAAGGTTGTGAGTAGCAATAGTAAAGTTTGGGCCAAGAGTGAGGAAGTGAAAAATGATTCCAAAAGAGCTAAGGAGGTTTTTATAAAAGATGTAAGGAGAATCCAATGGCCAAGGAATGACAGAATGAATGGTCTGGATGGCATCCGTGCTGTCAAAATGACCATTCCAACTCTTGGGATCTCTTAAGATGCCAAAACCATCATTACTGGCAACATGAATGGTGACTGGCCTAGGGAACAAAAATGCTACTAAGTAGGCTAGTCATGTCACTAGCCAAGAAGGAAGGGAGGCAAATGACATAGCCTAAAATAGCCTATAGTCTATGGTCGTTTCAAGGCTAAGTGAAGAATTGACATTTGGCATAGTTACCTCCTATCTGTTAACTACCCCACTTAGTCCAGTGCCTTAGCCACAAGATCAATCAAGAACTTCATGAATCAATTGCTTAACCAACATATGACAAAAGATGTAATCAAGCCTGTATGAACAATATGACATCGGCAATTGTTTAGCGAGATTCGTACTGATGTTACCAATATGTTATAAACACGTAGTAATGCCTCATTCATCCAATAGCATGCTAATTGACACTTTTATTGTCTATAAATACTAGTTTATATCCCTTTTCTTAGATTATCTTTTACACACTTACAATAATTCTACTAAAAGCATACTCGATAAGCCATTTCTGTCATATGTGATTGACCTTGCTATGTTTGCAGATAGTTTGCTTTACTTCATCGATTAACCCAACTAGTTGAGGAATTTCAAGATTCACATGTAAAAACTATAAGGAATCAAAATTGATGGATCCTATCCTACATGAACAATTTTATGTGAAGATTTTCTTATCCAACAACTTAAAAAGCCACAAGAACAGTCCAGAGCACACACAAAGAATTTGACTTTTTATACGTTAATACTCCAGAGTGATCACCATGTCACTCCTCCTTCTTGCATTTTTCACCAATTATTCACCATAAGGACTATAGACTACAAAACTCTGGATATTCTAGATATTAACCATTCCAAACCCACCACCAAAGGAAAATACAAAATAATAGCTAGTGTCTAGAGCTTTTAGAGTGAAGTCTCATCTAGCTGACATTACTAATAAAATAGCCTCCTTTCACCTCAAACATCCATTCTAAGATGTCAATTAATTCTCAATTTTACTATTTCTAAGTTTTGCTTATGATGATAGAAGATAATAAAACATGGTTTTCTTTTTTCCGAATATGCAAAGCAATGATTGAATCTGATGCTAAGCATACTTTTCAATCTTTTTTATATCACATAAATTTGTAAATACACTCGAATGACATTCTACTTTTTAAGAAATTAAGTTCTCATATAATCATCTTTTTTTTTTGGTTTTTTGGTGGAAATTAATTATTTAGATAAAACATGACTATAATTTCAAAATATATAATTGTTGTGAGTATATAATTGTTGACAGTAACATTTTGATAAGTCCAAATCTTAGTCAACCAGAATAGTTCTTGAAACCCCAAACTATAATATGGTTGTATAAGTATCAGACAAATATAGAAAGCAAAGGAAGAAGAGGAAGAACACGGAGAAGGCAGCAAAGGTTTTTTAACGTGATTTGGCTAAAATCCTTTATTTGGATCCCTACATCCATAGATAATTTTATTTCTCTCAAAAATTTGGCAGAGTTACAGTATCTATTCTAGCCCCTCTTATTGTATCTATTCCTCCCCTCTTTATAGAGGCTGGGAGGTTACAGATATAATTTAATAAACTACAAATCTATTACATTAAGTAATAAATGTGTTGACAATTTGAACTTCTACAAATCAATTTCTGCAGACTGTAGGCCAACTTTCACAAATTGCTTTCTGTGAGTGGGTCCTACAAGTTACAAGTTGGTGTTCACAGGTTGGTTGCTTGTCTCAGGTTAACATTTGACCACAACGAGTCTCTAACTGGGTAGTGTGCTCTATCTTGTGAACTGGGGCTCCTATCCTAGGGTTGCTGCTAACGTTAGACCAATGATGCGACCTGCTGGCCATGTGAGTTAGGGCTCATTTTTAGTGAGCAGGGGCTACTACCTTAGCCTTATCATATGTCTCGAGCTCATGACTAGCTGGCTGGTGCCTCTATCGAGCGACCTCAGTTCATAGATGATCTGTGCCTCTTTTGGTTAGACTCATTTTCTTGTTGGACTTCTACAAGTCCATTTTGCATTGCCCAAAAACACCCATAACATTAGCCCCCAAACTCTCAGTTTGCTTTGTGAACTGGAAGTTGCAGTTTGCTGGTAAGGTCCTCATCTGTAGTCTGTAGTGTTGTCATTTCAAGCTTAAATCTTTTGCTTCATTTACACTAGGCTATACCTCTTACTGTACATATTTCATAGCTGTTGGCAGCCTTGTTCTCTCTTGGATTATTTGATTAAGAACAGTCAGATATCCTCTAAATCTTTTAGTAAAGCCAGTCTAGTCTATATAAGGTGTGAGAAACCCTTTTCCCTTCTCCACAGAATGACCTTATGGGTGCCTTAGCTAAGCCCCCCATGTTTCTGGTGGCTTGGTTTTTTCATGAGGCATTTAGCCTGCTGTATAGGAAGTTTCTATAGACAATTCTTCTCTGAGGATTCTGGTAAATCTTGTGCAGATCTTGAATTTTTTCCTCACGATTCTTTATAACCTCATCATGGTTATGCCATGGAACTCAACCTTTCTAGCTATGTCTTTTCGCCATTTTTGAATTCTCAGTGTGCGCTGGGGTGAGATGGCTAAGAAAGAGCTCTTACATAAGGAAGACAACAAGAAGAAGATTGAGGAGCTAACTTGCTCATTGACCCTTTGGCTAGTTGGAGTTCAGCTTTTTCTTTTCAGAATATGGAAGCTATAAGCTTATTCTAATTTATACTTTAAATCTTCTAATGTAAATTTACCTCATTAAGTGAGGCTTTCAATGAATGAGCTTTCTTCATGAGTATTGTGTTGGATGTTCTATATATTACAACTAAACAAAATATTTAGACAACCAATCATTCATATTTTTTAATTAGTAATGAATCTGAGCACTGGAGTGCCACTGTTGGTAATGGTAGAGTGCCCATATGGGGCACATAAGAGCTATGCCCTAGCTAGCATGAGTTCAAATACTCAAGTAGGTCACATGAGAGCCCAGTAATAAGTTGCATAAAGGCTACGAGCAATAAGTCACATGAAAGCTATGAGCAATGGGTCGCATGTGAGCTACGAGAAATAGGTTGCAAGCAATAAGTCACATGTGAGCTGTACCTTGCAGGCCGCACCACAGCAATCTTGTTTCTCAGTAGGCGATATGAGTTTGACTCTTCCAACAATCTTATTGCTTAGACAGGTCACAAGAATGTGCTTCCGACTAGCAATCTTGTTGCTTGGTAGGTGGCAATCTCATTGCTTGGCAATCTTGTTGCCTAGTGGCAATCTCGTTGCCTAGCAATCTTATTGCTTAAAAGATGGTAATCTCGTTATCGGGGTGGCAATCTCATTGCCTGGCAAGTCATGCACATTTAGACTTTGTCAGCTCCAGGAATGGCTTGCCTCTTTGTGTAATACTTCACTAAAAATTCATTCAAAGATTAATATAGAAATTTGAAATGCTTTCATTAATTTCTACATTACATAATAGAATTAGTAAATGGTCTTTATTGCTGATGCTTGCTCTTGATTGGGATCCCGCTAGGGTTGCTGAGGTCACTATCCCAAAGGTTTCACCACGTAATCTTGCAAATGACCTCTCTTGATATGATCCTCTATGGCATCCTTGAGTGCCCAGCACTCTGAAGTATTGTGCCCAATCTCATTATGGTAGGCCCAAAACTTCTTTCTATTGCTTCTGAGCTTGTCAGGAGTTGTTAATGGTAGAGGCTTTCCAAAGTCTTCCCTACCTCTCTCTATTGCAAAGATCATATCTTGAGTATCAAATAGAATGCTATAGCTTTCATGATAACCTTGATCCTAAGGTCACACAATCCTAGCCTTCTTTGCAAGTTGGTTATTAGAGTCACCCTTATGACTGTCTTCACTACTCTAGTCATTGCTCCTCTTTTTAATTCTGCTCACCTAATTGGATTTCCCCTGGCCAAAGGTCTCTTTCCACCTAATTTGTTTGGTAGCTCATTTGTAGAATTCAGCTAGGTCTCTTACCGAGGACTTGTACAGGTTTTTGTATAGTTTTCCATCTTTGCATAGTCCCATAGAGATTGTTGTCAAGATGCTTTCCTTTGAGGGATTCTCTACTAAATTGGCTTCATGCCTAAACCTAGTGATGTAATCTTTTAGAGGTTCATGCTTACACTAAAAGACCATCGCTAGGTGGCAGGGAGGTGCGAGCTACCTCTTCAACGCTCAGTACTAGTTGATGAATTTTCGTTAACATTCTTCCCAATTGCTGATGCTACAAGCTGGGAGACTTCTGAACCATGTTTGAGGTATGTTCCCTAGTATGGCTAGAAAGACATGGCATTTCACTAGAGGATCAGTTGTTTGGAGATCCATCTAGACATTGAATGCGTCCAGGTGGTCATATGGATCAGTATCCCCATTGTATGGTAAGATCATAAGGATTTTAAGTTTGTGAGGAAGAGGCTGTGTTTCAATCTTTGTGGAGAATAGTGACCTCTACCCATAATGAGCTTGATTGTCTTAAGCTCAAAGGCGTTCCTCTAGCCACCTTATGCTTTAAAGCAGTTCCTCTATTGTCGAGCCCTGTGTTTCGAATCATTGGCTGGAAGATCGTTGGTTCTTTTCTTCTCCTTGGTCGTGGGAGTAGCAACCTGAGGTGTGCCCTTAGCTAGACTTATTTGAGCTTCCTGGTCAATGCGAGCTCCCACATTGCTGATCATCATGATTTCCATGTGCTCGACGGACTCCTGACTTCATCTATTGATTGGTGGAGTGAGCTGAATCAATGTGCCAATGCGTTTGTCTAGTTGACTTTCCTCTTAGGCTCCTTCATGTAGCTGCTGGAGTTGCGTAGTGATCTCAACTTGCTTTTGTGCACCCAAGGTTTATGCTTGTGCCATTACTTTAACCACCTCAGCTAATTCTCTTACTGTATTTTAGAATATTTGCTAAGGTTGGCATCATGTTTGCACTTCATTAGCTCTAGGAACAACAGCAGGCTGGCAATATGTTTCAGGGGGCAAGTCAATAGCGATTTCGGTAGTAGGAGTGTCTACCAGCTGGTTAACTGGAGTGTTTAAACCCCTGGTGGTTCTTCCTCTAACCATTATAGCTAGATAGAAAAGCAACCAGAAAGCAAATGGGCCCTCCTCCTAATGCCAAAATGATGAAAGTAAAATTTGGTAAGCCCAAATCTTAGTCAACCAGAATAGTTCTACAATTTGGTTGTATAAGTATCAAACAAATGCAGAAGCAACATATAATTTTATTTCTCTTGAAAATTTGGCAAAGTTACAGTATCTATTCCAACCCCTCTTATTGTATATGTTCCTCCTCTTTTTATAGAGGCTGGGAGGTTACATATGCAATTTAATAAACTGTGAATCTGTTACATCAAATAATAAATATGTTGATAATTTGGACTTCTGCAAATCGGCTTTTGCAGACTGTAGGTCAGCTTTCGCAGATTGCTTTCTATGAGTGGGTCCTACAAGCTACACGTTGGTGATCGTAGGCTGGTTGCTTGCCTCGGGTTAACGTTTAGCCACAGTAAGTCTCTAACTAGGCAGTGTGCTCCATCCTGGGAGTTGGGGCTCCTATCCTGGGATCACTACCAATCTTAGACCAGCGATATCGAGCTTGTATTTGATGACTCAAGCTTGAGTAGGGTGACCTTCTAGCCATGTGAGTTGGGGCTCATCTCTAGTGAGCTGGGGCTACTACCTTGGCCTTGTCTTATGTCTCGAGCTCGCAGCTAGCGAGCTGGTGCCTCTATCGAGCGGCCTTAGTTCTTGGACGATCTGGGCCTCTTTTGGTTGCCCTTGTCTTCTTGTTGTGCTTTTGCCAGCCCATTTTGCATTGCCCAAAAACATCCACAATAATAATCAAGGAGGAATACAATTTATATAAATAAGGTATTTAATTATATATGAATTTTAAAGGGAACGTAAAACTAAAAATTGATTTATAAAATTAATAATAATTGATTAAATGTTATATTTAAAATCCAGAAGTCTGAACCACCTAATTTTGAAAGTTTGAATTTTGATTAATAATTGTAATTAATTGTATTGACTATAATTAATGAATACATAGTCCAATTTATATATCATTAAGTTCATGTTCGTATTAATTGTAGTATGTAACAAATTTACACATTATAATAAATTGAATAATGGAGAGCTCATGAAATTATAATTTTAAATAATGTGCAAATTGGTTTTTTTAATTCAAATTCATTCAATATTTGGTTTTTTAAATTTTAATTATGATAATTTTTTAAATATTTATTTTTAAAATTCAAAGTCTAAAACAAATATTCAAACTACTATTTAGTTTATTAAATTTTTAATTTTTATTTAATATCACACTTAATGTTTATAATAGATTAATTGTATTATTATCAATTATTTAGTAATTACTAATTGTAATAAGAGAGATACTAGCTATGTGAAATCTTTTGGTACTACTTTTAAAGTGATGAAACCCAAATTTTGACTGCGAAAATTGAGATAATTTATTCAAATATAATACATTTAATAATAACTTGATTATGAAGAAGAGTTACATCATAAGACAAAATGCTCTTGTGTGAATTAAAATTTCAATTTACAAATTATTTCGTATTTAATTTTATAATTAATTAAATATTTATTTATTTTTTTTAAATGAAAATGAATTAGTATAAACCTAAGACAACTTGTGATTTTTAATGTAAGACAAATGAGTATACAGATTTAATTTAATATAATAAAAATATTTTTAAAATAAATTGATTGGCGATAAAAAATTTTCAAACAAATTAATTATTTAAGAAAATAAAAGGTGCAAAAACTTGAGATAATATCAAATAATAAGTTAAATTAAAATTTTCATAAATTAATTTAGATAAGATCTTTAACGTGATAGAGGAGGAAGACATTTTATTATTCAAATAAGATATATTTAAAATATTTTGAATAAACATAAAACAACAATATAAATTATTCCTAAAATATTTTGTAAATTGAAGTAAGATATGGAAGTTGATTGCACAAATCAATTAGTATATTGTTGACAGTGGATTTTGGTTCTGGGTCAAATTTCAGCCAACGAAGGAATCTTTTTAGATCTCAAACTATAATCCGATCGTCAATGCAACAAACGAATGAAGAAGGCGAGAAGAAGAGGAAGAGCAATAGGAAACACAGAGCTTTAAACATAGTTCGGCCAAATCCGGATAGAACCGGATCCTACATCCACAGTAATTGTATTAGTTTGAAAGTATGTTTACAAAGTTTCAGTATAGTGGCCTCAGTCCTCTCTAACGTTCATCTCCTTCCTTCTATTTATAGAAGAGAGGATGTCACAAATGTAATTTTACATACAGTAAATCTATTACATTAAGTATTTAATGTACAAGATAGGATGGACAGACTAAGATCTTGCAGGTTGGCTTCTACAGATTGTCTTTTGTAAGTGGGCCTCGCGTGTCTACTGGGCAGTTCATATGTTGGTCTCCTGCTTAACGAGCTCTTGGGTTACTGGTCGCACCTCGTAGGCATGGTCCTTCGGTCTAAGGGAGCTGCTATCTTCTGAAGTAGCAAGGTCGAGCTCAGTCTTGTTGGGGTGAGCTCGAGCAGAGGAGGTCGCTATTGGGGCAAGCCGAGACTTAATGCTCTGAGTGCCCTGTGAGTTGAATTCTTATCATGCTTGGGCCACTTGCCAGCCCATTAAGCATGTTCCGGATTTCACATATAACATATATGTATTTAATTTGATAATAAAATTGATTTTCAAAATAAATTAATTAATTGATAATCAAAGATAATTAGCATAAAAATCAGCTTGTGATAATACAAAATAATAAATTAATTGAAATTAACCATTGTGTAATGCGATTAAGAAGGATGATAATTTATTCAAATAAAATGCATTTAATTATCATGAACAGATTAATTACATGGAATCTCTCAGTCATGTCATTATCCAATGATAATTTTAAAGGACGGAACAATATATGATAATATAAAATAATAAACTAAATTAAAATTTTTATAAAGTAACTTAAATAAAATATTTCACGTAATTAAGGAAAAGGATATTTTATTCAAATACAATATATTTAAAAATCTATACAAACGTAAAACAATAATATAGAATATTTTGAATTATTTCATATTTGATTTTTATATTATTGAAAATCAAAATTTTCAATCAATTATATTTTGAATTTTTATTATATCTTCAATTATCAAAATTCGAATTAATTATTGCATTTAATTCTATTGATTATAATAGGGAGATAGTAAATGTGTAGTCTATCATTTAACATCTTTTGATTCTACTTGATAAAAAAGATTGACACGTCTCATTTTTAGATATTATTTTTATGATGTTATGGGCAACATCCGGTCTCATGAAATAGAAAAGCAAAAATATGAGTGGAAATTGAGAATCAATTAAAGGAAGCTTAGTTCGCTAAGATTGCACCACCTCGTTGATCGCGAGGTCGGGATGCGAACAAAGCCCAAAGAAACAACTCGTTAGAACTCACTACGTCGGGAGCGAAGCTTGTCTCACTGGAAGAAGGCCAGTAGTGACCTCGAGCCAAGTATTTTGGCTCGTGAGATGGGAACGATGCCCAGCCAAGGACTTGACAAGATAGAGTATCGGACAGACTTACATTATGTCCCCAAATCCAACAGACAAGAGAGGCCCACCCATAGAAAGTTATCTGCAAGTGCCAATCTATAGGAGATTAACTTGTCTTGTACATTTAGTATTTGATGTAACTTATTTATAGCATATAAAATTACATTTGTAACCTCTCAACCTCTATAAATAAGAAAGAGGAGATGATTGTAAGCAACTCTCTGAGCGGAGATACTGAAACTCTATAAAACTCTCTCTAAAAGTAATAACATTATCATGGATGTAGGGTCTGGTATTGTCCAGATTTGGCCGAACCACGTAAAAGCTTTGTGTTTTCTACTGCTTCTCTTCTTTTCCCTATTTTCTGCCTCTTGTTAGTTGTATTTGTAGCCAGATTGCAGTTTGAGTCCCAAAAGAACCTCTTCAGTTGGCTGGATCTGGTAGAAGCAAAATTCACCGTCAAAATTCAGTTGGCTGGGTCTGTTTGTTGTTGCCAATGGTGAAAGGAAGAGCTACTAGAGCTTTGAATGTATTGGTTAATCCTCCATAAGGTCATATGTCCACAATGAACTCCTCTATTGCCCCTGTCATAGGCGTTACCTTTGGCTTGCCCCTGACCAGTCCTTTTCAACTTGTTGCCGTTGCTAATGGCACTGATGAAATGTGAACCTGGTTCTAACTCCAGAGAGATTAGAGAATGTGATGGGAGAGCTAACTAGAGTAGTCACAACACTAGCACAAGTGCAGACATAGGGTGTGCAAAGGCAGACTGAGATCACGACACCTGGGAATGCTCACTAGCAGTAGGCTGGATGTTCAAGTAAGGCCAATTGGGAGAATTCCACAACTCATCATTCGCGAGAACAATCTCCAAATTGCAACTCTCGTGATCATGAGGGTCAAAGGGTCTAGCAATCCTCTAGCCAACAATCAGGAGCACAGGACCTGTTGCTAGAAGAATTGTATCAAAAGATGATCCATTTGGAAGAACATCTTCGAGCTCCCAATGACCAAGCTCGCCATGAGAATAGGTTGCCATTCTCTATAGAGATCGAGACTCAGCCCCTCCCCCTTAAACTCAATGTCCCCGTTATTCCTCTATACAATGGGGACATTGATCTTTATGACCACCTAGATGCATTCAACATTTAGATGGATTTGCAAATAGTCAATCCTCTGGTTAGATGTCAAGTTTTCCCTGCTACACTAGGAGGTGTACCTCAGGCCTGGTTTAGAAGTCTTCCCACTTGTTTGATTCACAGTTGGGAGGAGTGCCAACAGAAGTTCATTAGCCAGTATTGAGCATTAAGGAGACAGCTTCTCCCTCCTTGCCACCTCACAAAGATCTTCCAGCATAAGCATGAGTCATTGAAGGATTATATTGTTAGGTTCAGACTTAAAGCCAATTCAGTGGAGAATCCATCTAAAGAAACCATACTGGCAACGATCTCTGTGGGTCTCCACAAAGATGGAAAGCTTTATAAAGGTCTGTACAAGTCCCTAATAAAGGACTTAATTGAGTTTTATGAATGAGCTGCTAAGCAAATTAAGTGGGAAGAAACCTTTGGCTCGAGAAAGTCTAAAATGAAGCATGAGAAGGATAGCTTCGCCCAAAGTAAGAAGAGGGGTAATATGGATCAAGGTGACCATTTTGACGTGTGGACTGGGAAGAAGTCCCATAGGCCCAAAAGTGAGTGACTTCAACCCTAATTCGTCATGAGTAGTACAACATACTATCAAATTCCCAGGACAGGATATTCATGACAGAAAGGGAAAGAGAGGATTTCGGGGTACCCGCATCTTCCAGAATTCCCTATAGGCAGAGGAACTAGGAAGAGTTCTGTGCTTACTATAATGAAGCTGGCCATGGTACCTCTAACTGCCAGGCCCTCACAGACGTGATCGAGGACTTGATCAGGAGAGGCTGCCTAAAAGAATATGTAGTCTGACCTGTGGGGCAGCGATTTCAGTTTCCCCATCGAAATCCTGATTAAGAACCTAGGGGCTCAATCTGAATTGTGCATTGACAATGTATTTTGAATTCAAATGAGAATGTAAAAACTCTCCATTATCCCTGTTGAAAGGAATTTTATTTGCTGAATGGCTAAATTCTTTTGTAACTCTTTGTTGCATGATTCTGTTTAAGACCTCTATTATCGGATGTTTGTGGCTTCTGCAGCTTGCATGTGGTCAACTTTTTCAAGTAATGTATGAAACTCATTATCCAACTGTGACCCTTAGTCTAGTTGAGGTGTGGAAATGCTCAAAATAAACTCACCTAACCAGCTGAGCTGTGGGCTCGCTGAGGTGTAGAGACGCTCAAAATAAACTCACTTAACCAGTTGAGCTATGGGTTCGCTGGGGCATGGAGATGCTCAAAATAAACTCACCTAACTAGTTGAGTTGTGGGCTCACTGAGGCGTGGAGACACTCAAAATAAACTCACCTAACCAGTTGAGCTGTGGGCTCATTAAAGTGTGGAGACACTCAAAATAAACTCACTTAATCAGTTTAGTTGCGGGTTCACTGAGGTGTGGAGACGCTTAAAATAAACTCACCTAACTAGTTGAGTTATGGGCTCATTAAGGTGTGGAGATGCTTAAAATAAACTCACTTAACTAGTTGAGCTACGAGCTCGTTCCAGCATGGAGACACCCAAAATAAACTCACTGACCAGTTAAGTTGCGGGCTCGTTGAGGCATGGAGACACTCAAAATAAACTCACCTAACCAGTTGAGCTGCAGGCTCCCTGAGGCATGGAGATGCACATAACCAGTTGAGTTATGACCTCACTGAGGTGTGGAGACACTCAAAATAAACTCACTTAACAAGTTGAGCTATGGGCTCACTAAAGCATGGAGACGCTCAAAACATACTCATTACCCAGTCGAGATTTTTGACCTAGATGAACAGTGGAGGTGCCAAAAATAAACTCGTTTGTTTTAGCAAAAAAGTTGTCAATGCAAGTGAAAATTCATACGAGCAGTGCCATGCTGCAATGCAATCTTTAAGGCATAACTTTTATATGATCAGGTTCGTAGCTCTCATGTGACCTGTATGAGTGTTACTATTCATAGTTCATCAATATCTGAACCTATTAGCAAATTGAAGTGTGGCCGATTGGCCATCTAAGCATTTCACTCAATTGTGATTTGCAAAGATTCATGCAGCTGCTTATATGAGCAGAATATTGAACATAATGTAACACTTATGAAGAGTCCATTTATTAAGAAACCTCGATAAGGTGGAATTACATTAGAAGGCTTAAAGTACATCAAAGTACAATGCCTACAGCTACCACTTCTAGGAAGAGAAGATCGATCTCCAAAAGATGAACCTTGACCAACAAGAGAACTGGGGGGGCTCACTGAACTTTCGATTGTCTTCTTGCAAGTAGCCTCCTTAGCTAAAAGCTCCTCCTCAACCTCACCCCTGGGACTGAGAATCTGAAAAAGCACTAGAGGGTGCAGTTGGGAGGGATGTGTCTCACAGTAAAATTGTGATGTAGTAATCCAACGATAGCACAAAACTACCCTGCAGCCAGTGAGAAAAGCTATCCACGGAAGTCACATGCAGTAGGCTGTTCACACCTCTTGATCTTTTGCAATAGGCTATGCAAGCCTCAGGATGCTTCACCGGAAGCCAAACCACCAAAAGCATGGGAAGCTTAGTTAAGGAACCCATCTAGCCTTTCTATGGAGAAAGAGGAAGGCCATCATGTTTTAAATAGACCAGCCCAATTTCTTCGAAATTCTAGAAGATATCTGACTACTACTGATCGAACAGTTTAGGAAGAAATGAAATTGTCATGCCAACGGCTAAGAACCATACACAAGAGACAGGCATGACTTGGAATAGATGAAGTGAAAGATTTAAAGTCTGAAATGACAACTCAACAAAAACTGCAAGCAAAGATTTTGACTGCATAGTGAAATTTCAACTCCCAGTCCACGAAGTGAATTGAGAGTTGGGGGGCTTATGTTATGGGCAAAATCCGATCTCACATAACAAAAAAGCAAAAGCACAAGCGAAAATTGAGAATCAGTTAAAGGAATCTTAGCTTGTTAAGATTGCACCACTTTGTTGACTGTGAGATCAAGATGTGAACAAAGCCTAAAGAAACAGCTCATTAGAACTCATTGCGTCAGAAGCGAAGCTTGCCTCGCTGGAAGAAGGCCAGTAGCGAACCCGAGCCAAGTATTTCAACTTGTGAGATGGGAACGATGCCTAGCCAAGGACTTGACAAGATAGAGTATCAGACATACTTACATCAGGTCCCCAAATCCAACAGACAAGAGGGGCCCACCCACAGAAAGTCATTTGCAATTACCAATTTGCAGGAGATTAACTTGTCTTGTACATTTAATATTTGATGTAACTTATTTAAAGCTTGTAAAATTATACTTGTAACCTCCCAGCCTCTATAAATAGAAGGGAGGAGACTACTGTAAACAACTCTTTGAGTGGAGATATTGAAACTTTGTAGAACTCTCTCCAAAAGCAATAACATTACCATGGATGTAGGATCCGATACTGTCCGGATTTGGCCGATCCACGTTAAAAGCTCTGTATTTTTCACCGCTTCTCTTCCTTTCCCTGTTTTCTACCTCTTGTTAGCTGTATTTGTAGTTTAAGTCCCAAAAGAATCTTTTCAGTTGGCTGGATTCTGGTAGAACCAAAATCCACCCCTCAACATATGGGATAGATACGTTTCAACCTTCAAATATCAACTTTATTGAAACATGCAATAATAAACAATATGTTTAATCAATCAATGTAATTTGGTTTATATCAGAAATACATAATATTTTATTCCTCTTTTCTTTATGATTGATGTATTAGTAAAATATTAATTAAGAAAATTTAACATATGAAGAAATTAAAAATTAGAAAAATAATTATAACTGATAAAAGTAAATTTAATATTATAAATACATATATTAAAAATACTTATTAAATAAATAATTATATTTAGATTGATAAAAATTAAAATACAAAGTAAATGTAAAAAAAAATTGAATAAGAGAATCATGTTTATAAAGTTTGATAAAAAATTATTATAAATAATAATTAAATCTTAAAATATTATGTTATATTTAATGAATTTAATATATTTAATGAATTTAATTGTATGTTCCAATGTGAACTTACCTTTTTCACTAATCATTTCACTTAGTACTACTAATATTTATTAAAATTTTTCTTAGTATTGATAAAAGAAAAATAGGAGCACACTTTTTCGTATTATATGAATTTCCTCTGGTAAACTTACAATGCAATGAACCAAGTTTAAAATTACAATGAAACCATAATAATAATAATAACCTTAAATCGATCCTATATACCAGGTATTAAAAGCACACAAGAAAATATAAAAGCTCAATTAGAAGAAATACCATCTCAATAGCAGTTGAGTATGTGTCAAAAATCCACCTTGTGAATTAGTTTGGTAGGTAAATAAGTTCAATTTTGGACAAAAGTTGGGATAAAAATCAAACATGAAGAGGAGGCATTGTGGTGCCAATTTGTATCCTTTTAGCATCGATCATTTGTCTAGTACAAGTATAAAGTATGTGATTGTGATCCTTGCATTTTTATCTTCGCGTCCACATGAAATGATGCATTAGAAAGCTTAGGAGCTAGGAAAAAAGTTATCATGTCAACTCAGGAAAAGTATGTCTACTCTTGCCATTAGGGCTATTGCTTAGAATGCTCTTTAAGGGACAATGCATCCAGTGACTGGGTGGGCACTACCAGAGTGTGGAGCTTATAGATACTCCTTCTATACACTCAAAACTATGTAATAAGGCATATATTAATAAAATGGAATTTATCCCTCTCCTTATTTTTAAAAAGTCCCTTCTTGATATATACTAGAGGCTTCTTGTGTGGCATGTTCTTGGAGACTAGATATGCGCTAATGCTTCAACTACACACTCATGTTGGCTTGCAGACATGTTGCCATAGGATTTTGGTTGTATGGGTGACAAAATTCTCAATGTTAGAATATCTATCCAAGTGTGACTTGAATTTATTAGAAGGTAGGCATATTGGCTAAAAGTTGACATCATGCACTACACAATTTCGATTAGAGAGCTACCAACCTGTGATAATTGGACCAGAGCTTGGTTGTGCTAGAGAGAGTAGATTGGGTAGGCTATGATTGGGATAGATTCGGCTTGACAAAAGCATATGGAGCTTATAAGTCAAGCAGACACCTGTGGGAGATAGTGAAAAGATGCTACTATGGACTTGATCGAGAGAGGTGCAAGAGGTTAGAGCAATTTAAGGGCTAGTGTGCAAGATATTACATTTGAGGGAATGTTAATAGTGTATCGAGTGTAAATATATACAAAAGTTGGTAGACTTGTTATATAGTATGTGACATTAATTATGCACTCATTCATAGTAGGCATTCAAAGGAATGCAAAACCACTCAAGAGAATGAGTGAATTGATGGCCTATCTAGCAGAAGAAAGCCTCAAGAAAAGCCTTAGTCTTGTGGAGAAAGCTTAACCATGTCTATAAGGGACATATTAGCTGTTAGTGAAGCCTCAAGGGTGAAGCCACATTCTTGCTTGAGAAAGCATGGCCACAAAAGATAGTAGACGCATCCTATAGGATGGCACATCTCTTATGATGTGTTGAGTCAACAAATCTTGTTAGAAGAGTCCAAAATAGTGTTATAAGGCGTGAATTTTACTCAGAGGAGTAAACCCGGAGAGGAATGAGATGATGCAAGAGGGATCCATTACGCAAAATCTGTGGATGAAAAGAGCAAGCTGCAGTGCTAATCCACAAGATTCGATATGAGATGCTGGGAGCTAGCATATCATAGTCACATGACAATCGGCCATGATACCCACGTAGTGAGCTAGAGCTATATAGTTGAGTAATGGAGTAGCGATAATGACATTAAGGCATAGCGGACTAGCACTACATAGTTGCAAGACAAACTTTGTCGCAATGACCATGAAATTCACAATTGCTCATGCATAGGCAAAGTGAAACTCAAGCTCGAATGGAAGATGCTTGATGCTCAACCCCCATCAAAGCCATTAATGTGAGGGAGCCATCAAGAGGATGCACTTAAAAAATGAGTCTTTGGAAGGATTTCACTTGAGAAATGCCAAGAGAGAAGGCACTAATCATCGAAGAAGTTGCTATGAGGGCAATGATACTAGTAAGTGGTCGTAAAGGTAGTGGGAGACAAGTAGTATCAATTTTAAAGAGATAACACTTGAGTGTACAAACCTATAAGGGGTCATAAGGGCTAAGATACTAGGTTGTATCAACTTTGAAAAGATTGTGATGGTTGAGAGATACCATAAGGGCGTCAATTTACAGAGGGTTAGGAGGATCTAATCAAGTATGAAGTTGTGTAGTGGAAGTGCAATGGATTGATCGAACCTAACATGCAAACTTGTAAGCAAGCTATGTTTTGTGAGCAAGGTATAAGACCTACATGTGAACCAGATATGAGACTTGTGTCTCTCACATCGTTGGTATGGAACATTGGATGTGGGGCTATCTATCAGTAGACATCCAAAATACCAAGGAAGTGCAAAAGCTATAATGGTAGCACACACTTAAGCTACAAAGGTAGTGAGTCAAATTAATAACTACAGAGATAGTGAGTCAAATTGAAAGCTATGCAGAGATACTGTGTTGCAAGCTATAGAAGTAGTAAAGTAAGCACAAGTTGCAGAGGCAATAACCCTAATGCTACAAAGGCAATGGGATAGGTGAAGTTACAAAGGTGATAGAGCCGGGAGAGCTATAGGGACAGTGACATGTGAGTTTTGTATTGGGACAATGAAGTTGAGTCTATATAGGTAGAATACAGAGTTTGTAGAGGCAACAAGGGACTAAGATACCAAAGTTATGGAGGTAATTACCCAAAATTGTGGAGGGAAAGCAAATGTGCAATGGTACAAGTTCAAAGAGACAAAGCCAAAAGGAAGTCAAGGGAGGAACTGAGGAGCAGCAGATTGATGATGATCCTAAAAGCTATGTCAGATTGAGGGTGTCATTCATCAAAGCCTCTCGAATGATGTTAGCTTAAAGAAACTAGCAAGGACTGGTCAAGGAAGTAGTTTGAGTGGAGCAGACTGAAGACTCACATGAAGATTGAAGAAGCTAGAACTCGAAAGGAGAAATCTTCATGAAAGCTATGTTAGATTGAAAGTGTCAATGAGGGCATTGACATTTGAAGTGAGAGAAAATGTCACAAGTTAGCCTTGTGAACTAGTTCAGTAAGCAAACATATTCGATTTTGAATGAAACTTGACACAAAAATTAAGCATGAAGAGGAGGCCTTGTGGTGTGAATTTGGGCACAAATGCACTTGTAGATTATTTTTTCTAATTTTTTCCATTTTGGGGATATTTATGTCTTTTTAGCATTGATTATTTGTCCAATACAAGTAGAAAAGTACGTGGTTGTGATCTTTACATTTTATCTTTACATCCATATGAGATGGTGTATTAAAACCCTTAGGAGCTAAGAGAAAAGTCCTTATGTCAACTCAGAAAACGTATGTTTACTCTTGCCATTAGGGCTTTTGCTTAGAATGCTTTTTAAAAGGGCATGTCCAATGACTAGGTGGGCATTGTGACTCGGGCTAGGGTTCAGAGTGTGGAGCTTAGAGATACTCCCCTTACACACTCAAAACTATGTAATAAGGTATATATTAATAAAATGAAGTTATCCTTCTCTTTATTTTTAAAAAGTCCTTTCTCAATATGTACTAGAGGCTTCTTATGTGGCACATTCTTTGAAACTCAATATGCATTAATGCTTTGACTACACATTCATGTTAGCTTGCAGATATATTGTGCACAAGATATTGGTTGTATGGGCAAAAAAATCCTTAATGCCTAAATATCTATCCAAGTGTGGCTTAAATTTGTTAGAAGACTAGCATGTTGGCCAAGAGCTGGCATTATGCACCACATGATTTCAAAGAGAACTCTTCATCTAAAGCTAGAGAGGCTTCCCATTAATAGACCATAGAGATCATATCTCATATCCCAAATCCCACATCTATGAATGAGCTTTATTTGTAAGTGAGGATGAGCTATCATGCAATTAGAAGAATCAATAGTGCAGATCTTGAAAGAATATAAAATCTAATAGTATAGAGAAACAAACAATCAAAGATGTTAATTGTGATTAGTTCCATTAAATCAACTATCAATATTTAAACCATCCATTAAGTTAGAAAATATTATACTCATTTTTGGTTGTACGTAACAATTGAAACAATCCCTCCCCCTACACGTCAGTAATATGTGAGGTGTTAGAGCTTATCTTAAATCAAATTATTTTATTTAATGTAAATTAAAATAACCCCAAAGTTGATATTTTCTCTAAACCATTTTACTGGCCTTATTAGCTTCAACATTTTACTTCCTACCTCTTCCTATAAATTTAGCCTTACAGATTCTTTTTTTTTTTACAAAAAACAAAAAATAAAACACTTTCCTCTTCTCTATTTCTTCCATTGCTAGACTTAATATTTTGTTGCTACCTATTACCTATTTTGTGCATGCAATATTAGAGCAAATGAGTCTATTGTATCTTAGGGGAATAGCTGATCGTATCTCTACAGAGAGGGTGGATAATTCCTTCAGGACAGTGATCCTTTCACACCTTATATTGCTATAATAACAAAAATATCAAGGAATTAATGGATACTTCTTGTCCTGAAGGTCTTGTTCCTCACTTAAACAATCAGATTCCACCTCTCCCTCAATCAAGCCCGACTGTCACTCCTCTTCCATTGCCACATGCCTATGCTAAGTCATTCCCAAACATCTTTGGAATTGAAGTATTTAATGGCAACAACTTCAAGCAATGGCAGGAGCGAGTCTCATCCATAGTAGATATTTCTTAGGTTGCAAAGGCATTCACCAATGGAAAACAAGACCAGAATGCTAAAGTTTGGTTATGTTCCAATAAGGTTTGTCACCACATCATCTTAAGTACATTATATAATGAATTATTTGATGTTTATTGTAGTTTCAAAGAAGCAAAGCTAATTTAGGACTCCGTGATCACAAAGCATAGTACTGAAGATGCTAGAAAGCAAAAATTTATAATCGAAAACTATTATTGCTGAGAGATGACAAATAGAAAGGACATTAAGACATAGATTAATGAAAACCATAATCTATTGGAGGATCTCAAAGATGAAAATATTACTATGCAAGAATAGTTTGTTGCTGGCTTTGATCAAAAAATTGCCAAATTCCTGGAATGATTATATGCAACAATTGAAACATAAGCACAAACAAATATCTCTAGCTAATCTCATCACTCATATCATAATAGAAGATATCAACAAAAAGGAGATGTTAGCAGCCAAATAAAAAAAATGGTATCAAAGGCAAACTTGGTGCAAGGTAAGCATTTCCATAATAAAAGTATAAATAAACCTCATGATTATAAGCCTAAAGCTACTAACCCCACCTTTAAGAAAAAGAAAAGATCTTGTTATGTGTGTGGTAAAGTAGGACATCATACATAATGTTGCAGAGAAAGATTAGGAAATGGCTGGCCTCCTCAACCCAATGTAAATTTCATGAAGATGATATTATTATTGTGTCATTTCCCAAGTGAATTTGGTGGCCAATACCAAAGACTTGTAGGTAGACTTTGGTTCCATGAGGCACATTTATGCAAACAAAGAATCCTTTGCTTCCTATAAACCAATAGGAGATAGAAAAAGTAGTCTACCTTAGAGACTCCCGAACTACAAAAGTTTTTGGTAAAAGCATGGTGGTCCTAAAATTAACAACTAGCAAGACCTTGGCCTTAAGTGAAGTGCTACATGTACCTAATATTAGGGAAAATTTAATTTTTGCGGCCCTATTCAGCAAAGTTGGGGTTAAACTATCATTTGAATATGATAAGATTGTAATGACAAAAAATGATGTATTTGTGGGCAAATGTTACTGTGATAAGGGATTATTTGTACTCGATGTTCTCGATATTATGAATGAAACTACACATTCTTCTACATACTTAATTGATTTTTTTGATATGTGGCATGCTAGATTAGGACATGTCAATATGAGTTATATTAAGAAAATGCATTTGTTAGGCTTAATTTCTGGCATTATTTTAACTTCCATAAACAAGTGTGAGGTATATGAAGAATCTAAATTAACTAAAATGACTTGTTTTTCTGTGAATAGAAAAACTAATTTACTGAACTTACTCCATACAGACTTAGGTGATTTAAAACAAATAATGGCTAGAGGTTGTAAAAAGTACTATGTTTCCTTTATTGATGATTATTCTAGTTTTACTAAAATTTATTTGTTTAGAACTAAAGATGAGAATTTTGACATGTTTTTATTATATAAAGCTAAAGTGAAAAATTAATTAAATAGAAAAATTAAAAGAGCCAGATTAGATAAAGGTGGTGATTATGTGGTTTTTAATGATTTTTATGAGCATGAAGGAATAATTCATGAAATCATTCATCCTTACTCACCCGAGTCTAATGGTGTAGCTGAACGTAAGAATAGAACTTTGAAAGAAATAATAAATACAATGCTTGTTAGTTCTTCTACACATGATAATCTATTGGGTGAAGCCATATTATCTGTATGTCACTTACAAAATAGAATTCCACATAAGAAAATTGGTAAGACACCTTATGAATTATGGAAGGGTTATGCACCTAATCTAGAGTAATTAAGAATGTGGGGGGTGTCTTGCTAAGGTTATGTTGCCTGAACCTAAGAAAAGGAAATTAAGCTCTAAAACTTCTAATTGAATGTTCATTGGTTATGCTAATAATAGTGCTGCATATAGATTTCTTGTGGTTAAAAAGTGATGTTCTAGATTGCAACACTATTATTGAGACAAAGAATGTTGAATTCTTTGAACATATTTTTCCACTTTCTATTATAGGTATCTTCTGATACTATGTGAAATGGGTTGGCAAAGGCTCGATAGTAGATGAGTCCAAATGAGAAAAGCCCAACTTGCCCAAAATCTAAGATCACTCAAGGGCACCAAATCGCTAGCAACAAGTTTAGAACACAGAGCAAGGGAGAAGCCCCAGCATGCTAAAGATGAGCACCAACTTGCATGGCCAATAGTTTGTCTTGCACAAGCTCACGTCACCAAATGCGAGCTTAATGTCGCTGGTTAAAGGCCAACAATGACCCCAAGATAGGAGTCCCAACTTGCGAGACACAGCATCTCACCCAATTAGAAGCTTGCCATGGGCGAATCTGAAGTAGACACCCTCTCAGACCTAACTTATGGGGCCAATCTATAAAAAGTAACTTGCAAGGGCCCACTCACAGAAAGTAGTTTGCAGAAGTCATACTTGTTAAATACATTTATTGTTTGATGTAACAGATTTACAACTTATTAAATTATATTTATAACCTCCCAGTCTCTATAAAAGAGGGAGGAACAAATACAATGGGGACTTTCTGAATACATATTATGACTCTATCGGATTTTCCAAATAAATAAAATGATTCGTGGATATAGGAATCCAAACAAAGGATTTTAGTCAAACCACATTAAAATCTCTGGTGTTCATTTTGGTTCTTCCTTGCTTTTACTGCTTTCCTACATTTCCACTACTAGATTATAGTTTGGGGATATAAGAACTATTTTGGTTGACTAAGAGTTGGGCTCACCAAATTTCACCATCAACATTTTGTCACTAAAAGGAGGGCCTCATCTGTATTCTAGTTGATTTTCTATATTTTGATTAATTTCTTGCTCTGCTACAATGGTTAGAGGAAAAACCACTAGAAGCTCAAACACTTTACTTAACTAGCTGGTAGATGCTCCCACTGTCGATATCACCATTGGTTTGCCCCCAGAAACTCACCACTAGCCTATAGTTGCTCTTAAAACTAATGATGTGTAGATAGGTCACCAACTTTAGCAAACATTTGAGAACATGGTAAGAGAGTTAACAAAGGCAGCTAAAATGTTGATGCAAGCATAAACCCTGGGCATGCAAAAATAGGCTGAAATCACTGGTTAACTTCAGTAGCTATGTGAAAGAGCCCGAAAGGAAAAGTTGGCTAGATAGACGCAACAGTGCTCTAACTCAAGTCACTCCACTAATCAATGAACAAGATCAAGAGCCTGCCAAACATGCAAGAATCATGATAGTCAATAATGTTGGAGCTCACACCAAGCTGAGAGCTCGAACAGGACTGGCCATGGTCACACCTCGGGACATTACTCCTATGACCAAGAAAAAAGAAGTTGACCATGCTCTAGCCAATGATCTAAAATGTAGGATCCAATGATGAGAGATGTGTTTCAGAGGATAAAGTGACTAGAGGAATGCCCTTGAGCTCAAGATGATCAAGCTTGCTATGAGGGGAGCTCACCATTCTTCATAGAAATTAAAACATAACCCCTCCCTCACAAACTTAAAGTTCCCACGATTCCACCATACGATGGAGATAATGACCTACGCAACCACCTGGACATGTTCAATGTCTAGATGGATCTCCAAACAATCAATCTTCTAGCTAAATGTCATGTCTTCCTAACTATATTATGAGGCATACCTCGAGCATGGTTTAGAAGTCTCCCAACTCACAGCGTTAATGGCTGGGAAGGGTGCCAAAGGAAATTCACCAATTAGTACTGAGCTTTGAAAAGGTAGCTCACACCACCTTGCCACCTTGCAATGATCTTCCAACATAAGCATGAATCAATAAGAGACTATATAAACAGGTTCAGGCATGAAGCCAATTCTATAGAGAATCCTGTTAGTTTGGGTGGGTGCCCTAGGCCAATTTGATTGGACCCTATCGCATCCAGAACTATACATTCTGTGGATTGGATATAAAAGTTGAATGTTCATCTTATATTGTATTCATCATGCATTGCATACGTAAGATGAAGTCCATGGTGAGAAGTTATTTCATTCAATCAA
>JANHAO010005028.1:0-23237 GCA_026873985.1 Saraca asoca | reverse complement strand
AACAAAGGCAACAATACAAAAAACTGTTGCCTATTCTAGTTATAGGCAACAGTTTTTGACTGTTGCTAAGTTCAGTGTTGCCAAAGGTTAGAAATGTTGTAGTGACTAGAGTTTCTAACAAATCTAAATGATGCCCAGTGTTAAGAATTAAGTGATAAGTTTAGACAGTTTCCACTAAAGCTTTTACTATATTTCCCATGAAGATGAATTTCTCATTTGGGCTTATGCTTTGGATTGCAAGGAATCCCTGCATCATATTAAAAACATGAGTGGTACATCTAAAATCAATCCACCAAGTATTATAAGGAACTTTAGTTAAAGTCAATTTGAAACATATATAAGCATTAAGTTTGCCCTTCTTTTTGAATCAAGCCTGCTGTTTCAGGCTATCCCTTTAGAAGTGTCCAAATTTCCAATAGAAATAGCACTTGTCATTATTTTATTCCTTCTTGTGGATTTGAGAAGAGGACACATTGATCTTTAGTGGTCCTGTACCCTTGCCATGTTTCTTTCCTACTTTCTTTCTAGCTCCTTAATGATTTATAAAATGGATGGAATGACTTACTTAATTTTTAAGTCTCGTTTCCTCTTGAGCAAGCATACTATGCAATTCATGCATATTCCATTTGTATTTCATGGTATTATAGTTTATTTGGAACGAACCATACTCAGATGGTAATGAGTTCAGAATGAACTACACAAAGACATTCTCATCCATATTCATTCCTAAAGACTTAAATTTTGCTGTAATATTAGTCATCTTAATGTCATGTTCATGTATGGTACGTGAACCATCAAACTTTATGGTGGTTAAAGTACCCATGAATGTCCCAGGAAAATCCTTATCAACAATTTGGGAGCACTTTTACACAAATTTCATAAATTTTTTAGCATTTTCAATTTAAAAAAAAATCGATTTAATATTGTTGGCTATGCTCATCCACATGAACATTAGGCTTGATCTATTTGATCTTTCTCAGGCCTTGTAGTGTGCCTTTTCTTCCTTACTACTAGCATCAGTAATAGTAATAACTTGAAGTGCCAAATCAAGATCCAATACATCGAGGTAAAATTAAACTTGCTTGCTCCAATTAAAAAAGTCAACCCATTAAAGTCTGAAACAGACGTAGCATGCGAATGTAAAACATTGTGAACATATATTCCAAGAAATAAATGCCCAGCATTAATGCTTTGAGTTATACTAACACATTACACAAATTTAGAGAGCAACCTATCTAGTATTCAATGTATATCAATGTTCTCCTTTGGGCGATGCATTCTTTTGCAACAATAATCATAATGATGCTAATAAAGTTTAAATTATTTGGCAATGATGTATGTACCAATTAGAGATATATACTATCTTTGGATATATAAATAAAACTAATAGTACATTCACATTACCATAATCATGTACATCAATTATAAGAACAATTAATCAACCTTTACAAATTCATAAATGTTTTATAGTAATGAACTTCAATTTACTCATAAACCATCAATCATCATGTCATTCATAGCATTAAATTTATGAGTAATTAAAGTATAACTACCATACAATTTAAAACTAAATTAACTTAAAGATTTGACCACTGTTGACGTCAAAATTTGGTTCGTACGGAGGGTCCCAAATTCTGGCCAACGGGGGATGAGTTCTGGGATCCTATACGACTTCTAAAGCGCAAAGAGGCAATGGGAGAAGGAGAAGCACATCACAGTGTTTTTAACGTGGTTCGGCTAAATTCGGGCGGCACTGGACCCTACATCCACTGTGGAGATTTTATTAATACTAATGATTATTTATACAGAGTTTTGGCTTATAATGTGCTGGCCTCCTCTTCCTTCTTCTAATAATGTAATCCTATTTATAGAGGAAGGAGGAGTTACATGCATTAATTATAAGCTACAGTTGTGTTATATCAAGATATAAATAGAAAAGATAGTAAAAGACTATAATCCGACTGCTACAAGATATAGGCTGTGGGGTGGGCTCCTCTGGTCGATTGTAGACTTGTATTTATATGTGTTCGTCACTGGGCGTTACTTTACCATGCAAGGTGTTTGTCATCCCAAGTTAGGATTCCAAGCTCGGGGTCACTGTAGCGAGCTTAGTGTTGCTATAGCGGGGTAGTGACCTCAAGCAGGATGATTGACTACTTGACGAGTTACTCTTATGAACACCTCATTGTATCACTATCTTGCAGCGAGCGAGGTGGAGCTTGCTAGGTGTCTTCAGTGAGCTGGATAATCTGGCCTCTGGCTGGTTCGGATCTATCACATTCTTCTGAGACAATTTTTTGCCTATAACATAAGCCCCCTAACTCTCAATTTGCTTTGCGAACTGGGAGTTATAAGTTTACAAGGCTCAATTGGTATCTTCGATCAGTGTCCTTGCTTAACTGGAGTGTCATTTCAAATGTCTTTTTATTCTGCTTTAGGCCATGCTTTATTCTATTTGCCATTTATCGCTGGTTTCGGGTCGTTGGATGAAGATCAGTTGGATTTCTTCTGGATTCTTCAAAGGGTCAAGCAGATCTTTATATAGCTTGAGGAATTCCCTCTTTTGTCTTAAAAAAGTTTGATGAAGGAGACTGATGATCCCCTTGCATTTTTGTATCTTGGCTTTCGACGAAGCTCGTCAAGATATGGATGGCCTATTGTAGAGTGTCGGGAGGCATGGATAGCTTGTTACACTTGGCTTTGTCACAGGACCAGTCTGGTGGGCTCCTGAGGAGTCTTGTGCAGATCCTGGATTACTTCCTTTCGGCATTGCTTGTGACCTGTTGCCTAGCCAGTCAACTTTTATGACTTTTTTATTTGCTCTAGGTCTAGCTCAAGTGGATACATCGGAGGAATATAAGCAGAAGCAGCTGGAGGTCACTATCTTTCCTACAGGCACGAGCTCACTAACTAGCCTTCTATTCTTTCTTATAGGAATGGTAGTGCCAAGTCTTTGAGCTTCTTGCTTTTGTTTCTGTATTTCTTCTTTTGATGTAATTTTGCCTTGTTAAGTGAGGTCTTTTTGCTGTATGAGCTTTATGAATGTTGTAATGGATGCTTTGTGCATCGCTGTTTGTAAATCCCTGATGATTAATAAAATGTTTCTCTGGCCAATCGATCACACTTTAGTTTTCTTCCTTTTATCTTGTTGTTCTCAACAAGTGAGAGTCAGGTCATATGTGAGCTACAACTGATGAGAAATCTAGTGTGTGAACCATGATTTTCTAGCCATATGCTAGCCATGAATGTATGTGTGGCATGAGAGCTGTGATGAGTTCATTCTGACATCCCTGCTATGTGGCGAACTAGTCATCCATCATTTAGTTTGGAAATGTTGTCGGGATATGCTCGCGGGTCGTCTTACCCTCAGCCACGAGGTAAGCTCTGAGTCATCTCCCCCTCGGACGTGAGGTAGGCTCTAGGGCCATCTCACCCTCGAACGCAAGGTAGGCTCTAGGCCATCTCACACTTGCGACAAGGTAGGCTATGGAGTTATCTTGCCCCTGAACAGATTTTGTGTCTATGCTATCACGAGGTAGGCTCTGGGTTATCTTACCCTCGGACAGGTTTTTTTTTTGTTGAGATGATAGCTTATCACATAGTAAGGTCGCACGCGCATAACACAGCAAGCTCATTGCTCAGTGGTCAGGGAATTTGCACCTTTGGTCGTAATTCATGGAATGTGGCTTGCTTTGGATGTATCAATAGGATAAGCCATGCGCCGTCTCACCCCCGGATGAATCCTTGCAATGACGGAGTGAAAACTCTTTGTCTAGACAATGCCTTTTTTGGCCAATCGACAACTTACATTGATTCAGCGTACAATAGTTGATACAACTTATCGCCATTGATGGCAAATGAAAGTTACAAGATTAGAATATGATTCTGATAGAGGGCTCAGGCTCTCGAGTGGTAACTCGCTAAGCCTATAGAGCGTACTGTTTCGATGGTGTTATCACGTAATCCTGTAATTGGCCTCTTCTGATGAGGTCTTCAATGGCGTCTTTCAGTGCCCAACACTTCAAGGTGGTGTGTCCAACCTCATTTTGGTAAGCACAAAATCTGCTTGGATCTCTGGACTTGGTAGTGGCTCTCATCGGTCTGGGTCTTTCGAAGTCCTCATTGTGTCTTTCTATGGTAAAAATTTTATCCTATGTATCTGACAGGATGTTGTAGCTTTCGAAGTGGCTTCTAGGTTGCTGAGGCTTCGCCTTCTTAGTGAATTGAGGAGCAGGGTCATTGTGACTCTCACTGCCCCTTCTTTTACTTATGGTAGGACCGTTGGGGTCCACTTTATGCTTGGGTTCCTCCGTTCTGAAGGTTTCTTCTCATCTTATTTGTTTGGCAGCTTACTCATAGAATTCAACGAGATCTCGAGCTAGGGACTTGTAGAGGCTTCGGTAAAATTTTTCATCTTTACAAAGTCTCGTTGAGATCGTTGTTAAGATACTTTCCTTAGAAGGATTTTCCACTAAGTTGGCTTCATGCCCGAATCGAGATATGTAGTCTTTGAGCGACTCGCCCTTGCGCTAGAAGACCATCACGAGATGGCAAGGGGGTGCAAGTTATTTCTTTAGCGCTCAGTATTGATCGACGAACTTCCTTTGGCAATCTTCCCAGCTATTTATGCCACGAGTTGGGAGGTGCCTAAACCATGCTCGAGGCGTTCCCCCTAATGTGGCGGGAATGACGCGACACTTCACCAGGGGGTCAGTTGTCTAGAGATCCATCTAGGTATTGAACGCATCTAGATGGTTGCTTAGGTCGCTATTCCCATCGTATAGCGGGATCACGGGTACTTTGAGCTTCTATGGGAAAGGTCATGTCTCGATCTCCACAAAAAATGGAGACCTTTCCTCATGGAGAGGCTAGTGGCTTTGAGGTTGTAGACGCTCTTCTAACCGTTTGAGCCTGCAAAGGATTTCTACCATTGTCCGATTTTGTGTCCCAAATTGAGGGGTAGAGCTTCCTATTTGTTGCGAGTCCCCTAGTTGCTGACTATCACGATCTTCATGAGTTTCCATCTAAGCCTCTTTGCGAAGCTACTGGAGCTGTGCCATAATTTCTTCTTGTCTCGCATGCTCTAAGCTTGAGCCTGTGCCCGGGCTTTGACAGTTTCAGCTAACTCTCTTATCGTGTTTTCGAGCATCGGGCGGGGTTGGCCAGGCGTTTGAGCCTCTTGAGCTTCAGGAGCAGTAGTAAACTATTGGTGAGCCCCCACAACGGGAGTGTCCGTCAGTTGTAGGGCTAGAGTGATTAAGCTCCAAGTGGCTCTTCCTCTTGCCATTGTTAGGCTGCAATGGGGGCTTCAAAGAGCATATGGATCCCCACAGATGACACTAAGATGTTGACATCAGAATTTGGTTCATACGGAGGGTCCTAGATTCCGGCCAACGGGGGATGAGTTTTGGGATCCTATACTATTTCCTAAGCACAAAGAGGCAATGGGAGAGAGAGAAGCGTGTCACAATATTTTTAATGTAGTTCGACTAAATTCGAGTGTCACCAGACCCTACGTCTATGGTGAAGATTTTATTGATACTAAGGATTGTTTATACAGAGTTTTGGCTTATAATATGCCAGCCTCTTCTTCCTTTTTCTAACAATGTAATCCTATTTATAGAGGAAGGAGAAGTTACATGTATTAATTATAAGCTACAGTTGTGTTACATCAAGATATAAATAGAAAAAAATAGTAAAAGACTATAATCCAACTACTGTAGGATATAGGCTACAGGGTGGGCCCCTCTGGTGAGCTGTGGACTTGTATTTATATATGTCTGTCGCTAGGTGTTACTTTACCGTGCGAGATGTTTGTTGTCTTGAGTTAGGATTCCTAGCTCGGGGTCATTATAGCGAGCCCAGTGTTGCTGTAGTGGGGTAGCGAGCTCGAGCGGGATGATTAACTGCCTAACGAGCTGGTCTTATGATCACCTCGCTGTATTGCTATCTCGCAACGAGTGAGGTGGAGCTTGTTGGGCATCTTCAGTAAGCTGGACGGTCTGGCCTCTAGCGGGTTCAGATCTGTCGCATTCTTCTGAGGCCATTTTTCGCCTATAACAACCACTTTGGTGATTAACAAATCTATCATACATTAATTCCAAATTGTAAATACTACACTTATCGACCACATATTCATGATAGCAACAAACAACTAATTTCATGGATCCAGAAAAAAAAAATCAACATTTACATGGAATTCCATGAAGGCTTATGCCAAAATTCATGCATTGAAATCTAAATCCATGTAAACCCTTAGTTCAAATTTACAGACATAATTTTGATATTTTAATTCAATTATATTTGTTTTCCAAAAAAAAAAATGAATGGCATTATGAAATATGGACCAATTAAATCAATTCTTTCATATATTTTTTTGGGAAAAAATTTAGTTTTCCAAAAAAATGTAAATCTTGATTCATAATGCCAACTAAACATAATTCATTATGTGCAGTGGAAACAATCAATTAAAATCCCAATTCACAAAGTTAGCATTCATAAAATAGGAGATACAATCATACTTAATGGAAAATCATGGATTCCTAAACTTATGTTTTGATACCACATGTAAATTGTTGTTTTGAAACTTAAATTAAGAATAAATAAAGATCTTGGAATATCATAATCTTCATATACCTATTGTTATGGGTATTTTTGAATCTATGCAAATAGGTTGACAAAAGCTCAATATATGAGTCCAATAAGGCTAAGCTCATCCAAGACTGAGGTCACTGAAGCCGTGAGCTCAGATCGCAAAACAAATATCAAGGCAATGGCTCCAAGTTGATTAATAATGAGCTCAAACCCATTGGTTGAAACCTGCCACCTCAACCACCTCCCAGAAAACTCACTTTGGTTGAACCCGAGAACGGGACCAACTTACAGATATCAATTTGCATGGCCAACTTGCATATGACAACTTATAGGAACTAACTTGTAACTAGTTTATTGTTTTCCCTTTTTGGAACATACTAAGATTGTACACCCCAGTAACTATAAATAGGGGTTAAGATTATTGTAGAAAGAAGGCTAGTTCCAGGCATAATCCTAATAGAGAAACATATATTCTGTAAACACATTCTTAGAAATATACTACAGTGGACGTAGGGGTCGATAACCTACTTTAGCTTAACTACATTAAAAACTCTCACTGTCCCCTCCCTGTTCTCTCTATTCTTCCTCTCACCTTCACTCTCTACGTCTCTCCCCCTTTCACACCCAACCGAATTGTAATTTGGGATTTATTGAACTTTTTTTGGTTGATAGAATTTAGGCTTATCAAATTTCACCATAAATATTTTGGCACTAGAAGGAGGGCTTATACTGTATTTTGGTTAATCTTCCATACAACTGCGATGGCTGGGAAATAACCAACAGAAGTTCAAACATTCTGGTTGACAGCCAGAAGGTCACGTACAACAATAGAAGGAACCAGTCCTTCCTGTGTCAGATACTTCCGTTGATCCTGTTATAAGTGTCATTGCCGGCTTGCCCCGTTTGGCCCACTGCCAACCTACTATTGTCGTTTCTAAGACTGATGAAATGTAAACATTGGGCCAACGTCAGAAAATGTTTGAGAATACAATGAAATAATTGACTAAGGTGGTTAGGGTACTTAACACAAGCACAAACTCTGGACGCACAAAAGTAGGTTAAAGTTGCTACACCTGGAGGAAAACCTCGGTGCACTGATTCAGCTTACTCCTCCCACTCCCAGACAAGATCAAAGGTTCGTTGAACTCGTAAAGGCTATGACGGATAGTGACGTGCATCAACATTTTGGCACTAGAAGGAGGGCCTATACTGTATTTTGGTTAATCTTCCATACAACTGCGATGGCTAGGAAATAACCAATAGAAGTTCAAACACTCTGGTTGACAGCCAGAAGGTCACATACAACAATAGAAGGAACCAGTCCTTCTTGTATCAGATACTTCCGCTGGTCCTGTTATAAGTATCACCACCGACTTGCCCTATTTGGCCCACTACCAACCTACTATTGTCATTTCTAAGACTGATGAAATGTAAACATTGGGCTAATGTCAGGAAACGTTTGAGAATACAATGAAATAATTGATTAAGGCAGTTAGGGTACTTGACACAAGCACAAACTCTGGGTGTACAAAAGTAGGTTAAAGTTGCTACACCTAGAGGAGAACCTCGATGCATTGATTCAGCTCACTCCTCCCATTCCCAGACAAGATCAAAGGTCCATTGAACTCATGAAGGCCATGATAGATAGTGACGTGCGAGCTCCTATCAAGCGGAAGGCTCCAATAGGACTAACTAAGGACATAACTCAAGTCGCCACTCCTACCAAGGAGGTAAAAAGAGCTAACAAACTTCTAACCAGAGATCCGAGACATGAGATCCAGTGGTAGAAGAGGTACTCTAAAGGGTAAAACAATTACAAGAGCATCCTCGAGCTCAGAGTAGCCAAGACCGCTACTAGGAAAAGACTCCATTTGTTAGCGAGATAGAGAAGTAGCCTCTCCCTCGCAAATTCAAAATCCTTGCAATCTTATAGTACAATAGGGATAGTGATCCATACGAACACTTATACACATTTAATGTACAAATGGATCTTCAGACAACCAATCCCTTGGTTAAATGTCACGTCTTCTGAGTTACACTTAGGGACATACCTCGAACGTTGTTTAGAAGTCTCCCAGCTCACAACATTTACAATTGGGATGAGTGCCAGGAGAAATTCATTAGCCAATATAAGGCATTAAGAAAGTAGCTCATACCACCCTGCCACCTTGCAACAATCTTTCAACAAAGAATGAATAATTGAAAGACTACATTACACGGTTCAGGCACAAGGTCAACAATGTAGAGAATCCATATGATGAAAGTATCCTAATAGTGATCTCATCTGCAAGGGTAGAAAGCTACATAAGAATATATACAAATCTCCAGTAAGGGATCTGGGCCAGTTTTATGAATGAGCTACCAAACAGATTAAGTGGGAAGAGACATTCAATTCAAAGAAGTCCAATTATAAAGATGAGCCAAACAACTTCGATCGAAATAAAAAAAGAAGTAACAGTAGAGATGGCAAAGGTAGTTCTAATAACCAGCCTGTGAAAAAGGTCAAGATTAAGCGACCTGAGTATCAAAGTCACCATGACAGCTATAGCGTCCTATCTGACACTTAGGATAGGATATTTGCAACAAAAAAGGATAAAGAAGACTTCGGGACACCTAGCCTCATAAGAAATCCTCATTGGTGTAGAGACACAAGCAAGTTTTATGTCTATCATAATAAGGTCAGGCACAATACTTCAGATTGTTGGGCACTCCAAGATGTGATTGAAGGTCTAATCAAGAAAGGTTGCTTAAAAGATTATATGATACGACCAGCAAGACAATAACCTCGAAAACCATGATAAGGTCCCGAGCAAAAGCAAACATATGCTATGGGATTCTGTAATGTCATTTAGAAATTAGTAAAAGCATCTAAGTTTTCCTTTAAATTGTCACGACTATGTGTTGAATGAGATTTTGGCAAAATACTATACAGAATGGAGCTGAAGTTCTCAGAGCTTGAAATACAAGACATCTGCTCATTGCCTCTCACAAAAGGGCTTTCTAGAGTTGTCTAGGGAAACCTCATTGATATTCCAAGGACAAAATCATAAGGAGTCATCTGGGAAAGAACCCATTGATACTCCGAAGCAGACAATATCCCTGCATGCATATGACTAACTCTGAGGCACCACAAGCATGCAACCATCTACTTAGCATGCATACAACCTACTCTCTCGGCACTGTATGCAAGCAAACTATTATTCAGGCACTATGGCACTAAAATTCATTGCCAGCTAAGGCTCTAAGCTGACTAAGTTACAAAGGTGTTAAAATAAACTCAAAGTTCATTGCCAACCTGCATGCAACCAACTCTTAAGCACCACATGCATGTGACCTAATGATTAAAGGTGCAACTCTCATGTGATTAAGAGCGCAGCTCTCACGCCATTAAAGGCACAGCTCTCATGTGACCTACCTTAGCACTCAACTTATGTCAATTAGAATGCAGCTCTCATACGAATTACTACTAGTCATCATATTTATGTGACTTACTACCCTAAGGCATAGCTTGCATGTGACCTATCTGGGCACTTTATTCATACCAGCCGAGGCACTCCGGTGCTCAAACTTATTATCAATTGAGGCACTCTGGTACTCAAATTCATTGTCAATTGAGGAGCATTAATGTGACCAATTAGTCATTCAATTTGATTAATGTTTATTTAGCTGTGATTTGCAGGAATTTATTCATGCCAACCTACACATCATCTTTTGTGACGAACAGAACATCCGACATGACGCACTTGGAAAAACACGAGAATCATAAAAAGTTCATTCATTAAAAAACTCATTCAACAAGGTGGACTTATACATGAAGATTCAAGAATACAAGTCAGAATAAGCCTACAGCTATCATGTCCTAAAAAGAAGGCTAGCTTCAAAGAACTAAACCACGATGAGTTGGAAGATCAACGAGCAGGCAAACTACTCAAGCTTATTCTTGTCCTCCTCCCAAGCTCGGAGCTCCTCCCTCAGCTTTATTGCCCCCAAGGTACTTGGAGAATTCAAAATGGTTAACTCACTGTGCAAGAAGGTAAAAAAAACACAGTTGGAAAGGCTGAAATCAATAGCATAACCATGAAGAGGTTATGAAAATTGTAACAAAGTTTCCCAAAATCCTTAGAGATGATTCATCCATAGGAACTTCCTATACAACAAGCCATACATGCCACATAGCACTTCATCAAAGATTTAGATCATTAGAAATAGGGGGACTCAGCCAATACACCTATTAACTCATTGTATG
This sequence comes from Saraca asoca, assembly GCA_026873985.1. Lineage (NCBI taxonomy): Eukaryota > Viridiplantae > Streptophyta > Magnoliopsida > Fabales > Fabaceae > Saraca > Saraca asoca. The sequence continues at coordinate 12,397 of JANHAO010005028.1, read as the reverse complement.
AAAAAGAAGAAAGTTTTTCGCACCTTACATAGACTGGTTTGGCTTCACTAATGAATCAAGAGACTGTCCAACTGCCCTTAATCAAACAGTCAAGCAAAAAGTAAAGCTACCATGCCAACGGCTGTAAAACATGCACATTAAATGCATGGTCTAGTGCAAATAAAATAGTAAGATAAGAAGTCTAAATGATAACATTGCAGATTACGATCATCAACTGTTGCTAGCAAAACTTCAACTCCCAGTCCACAAAACAAACTGAGAGCTGGAGGGCTAATGTTATGGATATTTTTGGATCTATGTAAATAGGCTGGCAAAAGTCTAATAGATGAGTCCAATCAGATAAGGCCCAGCTCGTCCAAAACTGAGGTCGCTGAACAAAGGGAATAAATTGCCAGCCGTGAGCTTAGATCATAGAACAAAGGTCAAGGTAGTGGTTCTAGGTTGATTGATAATGAGCTCTAGTCCATTAGTCAAAACCTGCCACCTCAGCCACCTTTTAGAAAACTCACTTTGGTTAAACTCGAGAATGGGACTAACTTGCAGATATTAACTTGCATGGCAACTTGCATATAATAACTTATAGGAACCAACTTGCAACTAGTTTATTATTTTCCTTTCTGGAACATACTAAGATTGTAGACCCCAACAATTATAAATAGGGATTAAGATTATTATAGAAAGGAGGCCAGTTCTAAGTATAATCCCTATAGAGAAACATATACTCTGTAAACACATTCTCAAAAATATACTACCGTGAACGTAGGGGTTAACAATCGACTTTAGCCAAACCACATTAAAAACTCTCGCTGTCCTCTCCTTGTTCTCTCGTTTTTTCCTCTCACCTTCACTTTTTGTCTCTCTCACCCTTTTACACTTAACCAGATTGTAGTTTGTAGTTTACTGAACTTTTTCTAGTTGATAGAATTTGGGCTTACCAAATTTCACTGTCACCACCTATAATGGAGAATATTGAGTTTGAAACTCAAACATTGTTCCATAGTCAGTTATTAGATAGTGGTAATACAATGTGTCTTAATGTATAGTGACATTAAAACTCAATTTTTATTCCTTGGACTTCCTAATATTCTCTTTAACATGAATGTTCATGACAAAAAAAAGAGAAATTGTGATGTCTAGCAACATGGACCTTATTTCACATTAGATAACCCTTAAAATGCTATTTTCGACCAAGATAGTAATTAAACTTTGAAATTATTTCTCTTCTCATCCAATAATTATTTAGCCCATAATTTTTTATTTAATTATTTATTAAATTTATTGGGATAGGTCACATACTTCTCATATAAGCCTTTTAGATCTTACAAAGTTATCTCTCGATGTTAGACTATAAGAAATTTTCTCATAATTTCTTAAACTAAGTATACTCTTTCAAGAATTATAGATTTGTTGAAATACAAGTAAATTGGATTTGCCGTCACCTTATTGCTAAAAAGAGGAGAAAAAGCCTAAACCAACTAGTTTGGGAGTCACAACTCACAAGCAGCTGTCATGTTGGCGATACCTTCTACTGGTTTATATCTTGTTAGCCAGCAGCATCTTGTTATTGCAATTGGGCATAACAAAAGTAGCATCTTTTTATTTGTTAATGGCTAGAAAAGAAAAAAAAAATACAAAAAGCATCTTTTTCTTTACCAATTAAAACAGGAAAGAAAGATAAATAAGATTTTTCTGGCTTAATTATAATTTTGATATTTAATATATAAATTAATTATATTTTTTAGGAATAAATTAATCATATTTAATTTTTTAATATAATATAATATTTTAATTTTTTTAACATGTAAATTGAATTAAAATAAGTATAAATTAATACCTTCCATCATATTAAAAATGAAAAATCCTAATTAAGATCTAAGAGTTCTAATATTACTCAAAATTAACAATCATAATAGAAAATAGTAGGATTTACCTTGTTGTATCATAAAAACGTGCAAACTATATCATCCATTCAAAACATGAAAATATCATCTAACAATCACATAACGACACATACTAATTTTTCAACTAATAATTATTAACTTAAAGCCTTGTTAAAATTCTATGAATTAACTAATGTTTTCAATATTTAATTTGCATATTAAAAATAAAAATATATAGAACATTATCTTAAAAAAAAAATTCAACCACATCCCATTTGAATATTCAAGGGAACAAACATCTTTTAGTTCAATATCCATCCACTACCATGCAACTTCCCTTTTGCGCTTCCACATTCCGCGGGCATGGAAGGTATTTCATAAAGACAAAAGCCTAATCAAGGAAAACACAGAAATAAAATGACGAAAAGACTTTCATTCGCATGTTCATATTCACAATCTATGATGAAAATGATACGAGGAAGATCTGTTTTTACAATGCTTGTTTGTTTCAATATCACTAATTCCTATTCCAATTTCATATATAAACAAAGTGCCTGGCAATGAGATCAGTGATAATCAGTATCCCCTTTCCTTGTAATCCGAATGTAACAAAAAACAGCGGCAAAAATGGCAGTGACAAGGCCACCAATAATGACACCCCCAGCCGCCATGGACTTGTCTGCAGAATGGTGCTTTCCGAGCCTTCTAATCTCTGCAGAAACTGGCTGAGGAGCAGTTGAAGCAATCTCATCTTGTGGTTGAACTTGTTAATGGCTTTTAAGCTCCAATGGGTGTGGCCCTGGAGCCCCAGACCCACTGGCCATGGCCTGCAGAACCAAAATTTGAGTCACTAGAAAACAAACAAAAGCAAGCCTGCTCATATTCAGCAGAGTTATGTCTATCTGGTGCGGCAGCTTGAGATAGCTGGGTGTGTTACAAATTACAGATAGAGATTCTCAGGGCTTAAGAGGATTGGGTCAGACAAATTTAAATAGAGTGAAGTTAATGGATGGATTGGATCATTTTAAGGGCCAATGTGTGGTTTCAAACTCTGGGGAAGGTTCATCTGCTGTGACCTGGAGATTTACAAGGGTAATGCTTTGCTAGAAGTGTAACTTGAGATTTGTAAATTTTTATTAATATTTAACATAAAAGCAGTATTGCAGTAACTTTGTCTATAAAATTTTGTAATTTTTTTTATAAAAAATTATAACTCTATCAATCATAATTTAATAAAAATATTTTCATTTTTATATAAGAATTACTAACAATAAAATTGCAGGAATTATGGAAAATTTCAAAAAACTTGTAAAGTAAATACGAATTTTTGCAATTACATACTAACCCTACCTTAGTACACTGATATGTATACAATTTTTGTAAATGGGTAATGTTAATAATTAGACCACAGCAATGTGGGGCAAGGGTAATCAGCGCTACTAATCAACCAAGGACAAAGGAGACGCTCGTTTTTGCATAAAGCCACTTCCTTTTTTGGTCAAATAAAACTGAAGACATTATAGGTTACAAATTATCATATCATAGCGATAAGATCTTAATCACAAAACGACAAAAGTCACGCAGCTACTAGCATGGGCTTCGTAAAATCTACCAAACCAGCCAACAAGAGTCAACAAAGTCGAGATCAGATGATGCGTTACAGCTCACATGCTTCATCCGAATCAAGATTATTAATTTCCATATAATATCAGTCTTCTCAAACGATCAAATGGTTTTAATAGGCACTGTGTAGTATCATGAAAGAATTTGGTGCGTAATAATATTCCCTTATTGAGATGGAGAATAACTTGTTTGTACTGAGTGCATCTTTGTTATGTATAATATATAAGTTAATCAAAATATAAATTCATTATTTTTTATTTCATATTAATATAATATCTTTTTTTTAATTTATGTTCTTGTTTGTTTAAAAAGAAAAACAAAGAAAATATTTTTTAAAAAATTATTTTCTTAACTTTTTTATATTTGAAATCAATAAAAAAATTGATCAACAAAATATAAGTTATGATTAATAAAAAGTTAAAATATATTTAAATAATTTTCTCTTTTAATTAAAAGAAGTTACTTTCTTAAATTATTTTATATTATATAATTATTCATCCTTTCCTTACTTTTCTTCCATCGTTCTATATTCCTTTTTTCTCCTATCTTTCTCTCAACCTTCTCTACTTTCCTCTCTCTCTCTCTCTACCTCTTTCACATTTCTGTATCTCTTTCCTTCCACTCCATCGGTCTCTCATCTTTTTTTTCTTTCTGTCTCCTTTCTTCCCTTCGTCCCTTATTTTTTCTCTCTTATCTCTCATTTTTGTTCTTTCCTTATATTTCTATAAATAATGAAATTCAATATTTCTATAAATAAACAATGAAAATAAAAAAAATAAATATTTTTCTTTTTGATATTATTTTAAAATTAAAATATACTTATTTTATGAATTTTATTGATAAAAATATGTGTACTTTTATCTTGAAAATATTCTAATAACAAAATATTTATTATATAATATTTTCAAATAAAAAATAGTTTATCTTTATACATCAAATAAAAAAAAGTACTTTCTCTTAAATAATACAAACAACAAAAATTTTATTCATTTCTATAAATATTTTTTTAAAAGAAATATATATTTTTATAAAATTTTATTTTTCAATGAATCAAAATGATCTTCCGTGTGTGTGTGTATATTTGGTTGGCTTAGTAAACCTAACTAAAATGTACTGAATGCCAGCAAGAATTTCTGATTGAGATACTGGTGTATAACTTGTATCTGCCCAACTGCATTATTTGGAACTTATTCTGGTCTCAATTATTCTACTTTTATTTCCCACCAAGCTATTCATTTTTTTTTCCTTTTCCTTTATTAATACGCCATGGTCGATACCACAGCCAAATTTAATATGAGAATATCTTTTAATTTTTGAAAACTACAAAGAATAAAATTATTATAAGGACGATTTTATAGATAATTAAATGAGCATTTCATCATATTTTTTAAGTTAAACAAATACTTCGTTAATCCAAACTTTGCTTCCCTACTTCAAGTCTTTCTTCGATTTTTTAAAATGGCATTATCATCAGGCCCAGATTCTTCTGGGAATAGTATCAGCCTCAGCATATGTTTGGCCCTCTTTTTGGGGCATGTTACGGCCTTTCTAATAGAATAGGCATCTCATGTTTTGTTGGCATAATTTACAAAATAAAATAAAAATAAAAATGTTGTTGGTGTGACCTTAAGAAATAAAATATTATGTTGGCTGAGATGGTAGTTCTCTTCAGAAGAATTACGACATACATTATAAATAATGAAGTAATTTAAGCAAAACATCTTTTCGGACTACATTTACAAATAAAGAGTAAACACAATACTACTTCGTTTACAGGAATGTTGGTTATTATACTCCTTAAATTTTATAATTAGTTAATTATTCATTCTTCTATCTATTTGTAATATTAAAATAAATAAAAAAATATTAAGTAAATTGTTAAATTTTACTTTAATAATGTGAAACATATGATAAATAATATATTAAAAATAAAATTAAAATCACATATTTTTAATACTATTTGAATTATTAGTCTTCTATTGAAGTTATTAGTCGATATTGATGTTCGTTAGGTTTTCTTTATAATTGAGAATAGTAGTGAAAAATAGCAAAAGTTGTTACACTATAATTTTAAATAGAAAAAAGGAATTTTTATCGAATTAATTTAGATAGAATATTACTTAACGATCTTAATTTCTGATTATAAGATAACTTTGTCTTCTAATTTTTTTAGTCAACGTGTCTTTAATTTGTTAAGGTGTAATTTAATAAATCACCTCAACATTTTTTTGTCAATTTTAACAATACAAGTGAAGAAAGGAACGAATGATTACAATATAAGTTAAAAATAAAAAATTATTTATATTAGTTAAGAATTTTGAGGGATGTAATAGCTAATAATTCTATAAATAAGAGATTAATTATTATGTTTATTCAAATATATATATATATAACTACCTTGAAATTGCACATCAATGGCTCCAAACTAAGTAGCTTCTTGGATAGAATGAGAGAGATGAAAAGAAAAATAACAAAAAGGTTTTTCTTCAAAGAAAAAATATTTAAAAAGTGAAAGATAATTGTTCTCTTTTTTTTTCATTTATTTATTAATTTCCAAATGAGAAAGTTATTCCTGTGATGTTGGTTGTAAATTGTAATTGCAATGTCCAAGTGGGGAAAGTTAAAGAGTGCAGATCTTAAAAGATTGCTTAACTAAGAATAATTCACACATTTTAATCAAAATATGAGTGCTCTCTCTGGGATAAGACGAAACAATAGTCTTTAAGTTGTCAAAAGTTATTTGATTTAGCAAGATAATGTTCCTTAGGAATAATTTATCATAATGCCATCGCTTTTTACAATTCCAAACCACCGATAGCCTTTCTCCCTTCACTTTTACAAATATAGATCCTTTGTTGAGGGCGTGAATTTGAAAAGAAAATAAATACAAATATATATTAAAATAGTAGGTTTTAATAAAGAATTTATATACTCTAAGATAAAATATTATATTTTTATTTTTTTAAAATTAAGAAAAAATTGAGAGAATGAGATTTCACTTTAGATACATTTGCCTATCTGCGTGGGAATCCACGCTCAACTATAAGCATAAAGACCATCCTTTTGTGTGTTTTATTTATTTATTTATTTTAAATATTCTTGTTCCTCCTTTCCTCTTTTTTTTTTTAATGAATAATTCAGATTTGAAAGCGAGTTGTAGAATTAATTGTGGTTTTTGCAGCTCCACATGAGCCAATTTGATATCATTACCCGGTAATTATGAAAACTACTATATGCTAAATGATTTCAATACAAGACATAATTTGATTGTTTATAATTGCTCCATGTTTTGCTCTATCTCGTAAACTGAACCAAATAATAATAGATGAAGCATATGATTGAATCAAAATTAAGCTCCAACGCTCATCAAATTGCTCATTATTCTTAGTGTAGGGTGAAATGTCCATGTCAATCTATTTCTCTATTTGCTTTCTTTTTGTTTCTCACATTCATTTAATAGCTGGCTTTTCCTTTTAACAGCAACAAACTTTAAGCCATAATTATCAATTTATCACATTAATCATTGTCTAATATTTCATTTATTTTTTCAGCTTTTAATATCCAAAGTTCCAGTCATAGCCTGTATATGTTGGTGGGCTATCAGTATTACTTTGTCTTCAAACATGTAATTATTTAATATTTCGAGTTTGACTCCAAAATGTTGTATGTTTTTTAATGCATTATGTGCTTGAATAATTGAATACTATTTTCAGATAGCTGTGTTACTCTACTTTTTTTTTAAGAATTCATGATATCATTTAGAAAATAGGGTCCTCAGTCGAATCGAATCATATCATATGATGTACAAATGACCCGTCTGTTTTCAATGCTGATGGCCCATTCTCGAGTGGAGAAACCAAACCCCATCATAACCTTTGAAGTCTCTCCCCACCCAAAGCTAAACCACATCGGTCCGCAATCGACATGGGACCCATCCTTTCTAACAATGTGCTAATTAATTGAATTATTCGGAGGGTCTACCACACATTATCATTGTTGTTTAGCCATGAAAATTAAAATAATTGCCGCAGAGGTTTCATATGTTGGTTGTCAAGTAGTAAACTTTGAACCTCGTAGGAACCTAACACACAAGGACATTCATTGATCCAAAGGGCTCTATTAATTTCAAATCCAGACACAAATAAAATAACATTGATGATTTTGGAAAAGAATATCACATGATAGAATCCTTTCTTTAGAAACCCAATTTTTGTCTGTTTCTTTTTCTTGGATTGTATAAAGAATTTTTATATTTTTCGACCACAATTAAATAAAGAATTTATATTTCTTGAATCAAAAATGTAATTATATATATTTTAACCACACCAATATGATATAAATATAATTACATAATAAAAAATATAAGTCCTAGATCTTCATGTAAAAATATAGAGACAAAAGGTTTCTTAATATATACACACACCAGAGTTTTATGAATTTATTCATATCCAAGTAAGCATGCCAATAAGATAGCATTGTCAAGAGTAGTTAGCTTCCATAGTACAACCTTATCTTCATCCTCCTCTCATCGTCAAACAAAATCTCTTCTCCGGTCCTCAATCCTCATAACACCATAAGGAACCTCTGTGACCTTAATTTTACCCAATTACCACATATGGATGCCATTCTTGGAATGTGGTACGTACTTAGCATTAACAATACACTTATTGGACTAATCAAGCATGTTTCATTACTTCTGGAGAAATAGAATAAACAAACTGTTCGTAAGAAGGATTGCAATTGGATGTACAGGACGAAAAATCAAATAAAACAAATCAAATTAAGTTGTCATAATATATTACAATATGAAACATATGGGACATGTTTCATGAAGATCGATGATCTTTTGATTCCACCATTTCTACACCCACAAGTTCTTTTTCCCATTTCCCTGCCTCTAGTGACGATGATGAACACACTCAACAGGAATAACTGGGAATCTAGCAGTGTCTCTACAATAGTCATAGACCATATGCTTAGCCCTAACCCACTTAAGCTGGTGGCTCTGGTGAACATTGAGCTCCGACAAAGTAGGCTCGTCCCACCAGTACTTCTTATCTTCACTGCTACTGCATCTCTTTGAGTTCTCCACTGCTCCTGCAACAGAAACTGGGCACTCACAGGCATTGATTTCAAATGCCTTGTAGGTTGCAATGAAGGGTGCATGGCTCCAGTCTGTCTTAACACGACCACCTTGCGTGGCCCAATCATCTGCGTTCCAGATTGAGCTGTACACTCCCATGGCTTGATCTTTTGGGAATGGTAGTCCTTTGTGTTCCATGTTTGTGTGCACCCTGATTGGTGTCTCGTCCACTAAGAATCTGATCAAGTTTAACACAAACAACGTTAGAATTTCAAATCTTGTTTAGGAAATAGAATTCAATTTAGCAAGAGAACAATTGACATTAAATAATTAATTTATGTAGCTAATCCTATTTCATGAGATAAGGCAACAATTTATGTAGCCAATCCCATTTCGTGGCTAAGGATAAAAATATTTTAAAAAAATTCTGAAAAGAAAAAAATTTGAAGGGAATTGCCAGAAACATAGGAAAATAGACCTTACATTCTGCAGGGGGCCTATTAGACTTGGAAGTATTGGGGTAAATTATTAAAGATTCTATCGTCCTTTAATCAATGGGTCTGTTTTTGTGTGACCCAGAGGGGACACAAAGACAAAAGGCTTATGATAGTTCAACCACAACTAGCTAAAGCGGCATCTGCATGTTTTCAGGCCACAGGAAAATAAAGTCGTTTTCTTTTTCTGTTCTTAATTCCTCCGTGGAACAATGAAAACAGAGTTCAAACTCCAAATTCACTTTGCCCTGCTTGTTTCAGCTTGGCAATCATAATCATAGACGTACAAAACTATAAACTTTGGGCATGCATTTTATACAAGAGAATGAGAACTTACACAACTTGGCGTTGATTCCAGAAGATAGAGTAAGAATGGAAATCCTTGGTGGGATCGAACCAGAGGTTGAGCCTCTGTTCCCTGTTACCCACACCATTCACATAAACGTTGGTTTGAACAGAATAAGGTTCACCCGTGGTGTTTCCTAGAAACTCAAAGTCAAATTCGTTGTGATTTGGGCCCTCCGATGACATCTACATCAGAGAAATTCATTGTCAGTGTCAGTCATTCAGACACAAAATTATTGATTCGGATATAAGTCAATCCAATAGTTAGGCAAGAAATTAAGCGCATGAATTAAACTTGAACAACTGTTTTTGGATTGTAGCTGGAAAACAATAGTAATAAATGTGACATCAATTGGATCAAAACAATTCACGGGGTAAAAGGAGTAGGTAAATGACACTAATAGCCCATTCATGAATTCTGATAAATCCAACTTTAATTTGTCTGCAGCCGAGAAATGTTTTAACGCATACTGCTATATTGAATGAATATTATTAATCTCCATTTCAATATCGCATAGACATATTTGAGCTAATAAAAGAAATAATCTTTAGTTAGACTTACATAGAAAGCAGTAACAGTTCCAGCAGAGTCGCCCTCTACAAGCTTAAGCTGAATGCTGACCCTTCCAAACATATACTTGTTTTTCGATTGAAAACCAGCACCTGCAATGTACAAGCCAAAATTTATATATCATCTATGTAAATAAATCTCAGGAAAGATTCGATTTCTTCTACAGGACTAATAATGGCTTCAATGGCAGAAACGAGTTGAAAAAGGCAGAGTTCAAGCTCAGTACCTTGTGATGTGCAAAACTACAAATGAGGAAAGTGGGATTTACCAGAATAGTTATCAAGTTTGAGTTTAAGGACGTCTCCTTCATAAAGGAAATGGTCCTGAGCCCAGCTGGACTGGAAGAGTTCGTCAAATTTTGCAGAGGTAGCAAACCCCACCAGCACAAAACACACAAACAATGCCAGGAACCCACACATTCTAGACATTGTAGCAGTAGCTGCAGAAAGATGAAGAGGAAAAAGAATGAAAGAAGCAGAACAGAGAGTGAGAGAAGTGAGTGAAGCTTCCACTCAGAAATGCTGTGTGGAGTTTCACGAGCACGTTGGGTTTTTATAGCAAAAAATTGAACTGGCTTGTGACACAAGCCCCTTATCTCTGAATAATGTTAACACATGTTTGTGTTTGTTTTATGTTTAGGGGTTATGTTTATGTTTACTTTAATAGGAAAATGTTATGCGCATAAGCGGTTCTAGACATGTAATCTTCACAATGGGAGAGAGCATGAGGACCAAGCCACTGGTCACATGTTATATTTATTTTTATATTTCAATTTTTAACTTATTATATCACTTAAAAAAATTATATTATATTATATATTAAATTTAAATTATATTATATATTTACATTCTCTCTTGAAAAAAGTGATATCTATTTTAAAGGTAGATTTAAAATTATTATTATTATATTTTTTTTTTCGTGCGAAATGTTTGTAGCGTATTCGTATATCCGTCAAGCAGATTGGTTCAATCTCACTCAATGTGATTAGTATTATTTTATATATTTTTGCCATCCGAGTGTTACACATCATCAATGCCATGTCCGCCACATAATCTACCAGGTCGGATTTCAAAATTCGAATAAAAAAGTGAAAAGATTAAAAATATAGTCGTTACTGTGGACAGTGATAGCTGGCTACAGCTGTGCTCTGTGGTTTGGTGTAGGTGGGAGGGGCACAAAACATACGACATCGTTTTGACGTCTAAAAGCATGTTGCAGATTCCATCCAATTAAATGCGGGGCACGCGGAGGGTTACAGCTGGCTCTTCTCTCAGTCCAGTTGTCACTGCTGTATGAGTTAAAAAGCTGCAGCTTTTTCTCGCAAGCGTTTGATGTACGTCCTTGAAACTTTATGATGGATCCACGCGCGCGTAGACAATAGAAGCACTGGCTCTGTGATGAGAGTGAGGATTCTTTTTATTATGCCTTGAGCTTTACTTTGCTGACGGCATTCCCAGCTGGACACTATATACAATGCCCAATATATTCTTTTGTTAATTCTCTAAAATGAATTATTATATTATTTTTTATGCTTTCAGATATGTGCCATGCATTATTGGGAATATGTACAGACCACTTTTTTATGTTAAACGAGAATAAATTTTTCTTTTTGGCAATAATATATTAAGTTTAGTTTTGTGGGTGTCTGGGATTGGCCCACTAAGTCTATGTTGGTGCATAATTTTCTATTTGGAACATAGAATTAAAAGGGCTCTTGTTGGGAATGGGCAAAGATACGGGAATTTAGAAAATTAAACTTTGCCTTAATTTTATGATCAAATCTTGTCCCCTCAACCCCATCTTGACTCCAACAAATATAAACATATAAATCCACTTTTTAATTTTCAATCTATTTTTTCTTTTTTAAATCTGTGTGGATATGTGAATAAATGCAACTTGATTTTTTTCGTTTTATACATTAATAAATACATCATCACTAAATCACTCCTTAATAATTCGGCTCTCTTTTAAGATATACCAGAGTTTAAAATCTACAGGTTTGCACGGAGTTTGATACTCGTAGAGACGGTATGAGTCAATACACAAAAATAAAAAGACAAAGAAAGTTGTGACCTGTGAGGATGATAGAGATGGGCATTTTGGTAAATATCGTATGTTTTGGCTGACCGTACAGTTCAATAATTGTCGCTTTTATCACGAGGTCACGCAAATCCAGAAAGAATGCAAAACTTTCCTACTCCGCAGACCACTATAAGATATTTTCATGCACTTTCCCCTAGAGGTGTCAAAATGGGTTGGGTTTAACGGGTTAGCCTGGGACTGGTATAATTTTGCCTGGTCTGGGATTGGGACTGATACGAAAAACGATAACAGTGGCCCGACCTGGTAAGGGACTGACCCGAAATAACCCAACCCGACAAGCGCCTGGGACTGATAAGTG
>JANHAO010005027.1:0-23261 GCA_026873985.1 Saraca asoca | reverse complement strand
ATTTATTTCTTCAAATTTGGGACAAAATAATTGATGTATTGACTATTGGAGTGATTGAAATACAAGTTTTATGAAATGGATGTCACGTATTGATTATATAAGGATGTTAAAATAATAAGTTCAGACCAAATTGATTTGGTCACACAATTCATTAGGAATCGAGCTTTGAATCGATTACAGAATCGATTCATGAAGTGCTCTAAAACTGTTGCCTATTCTACTCAAGGAGAATCGATTCTTATAATGAACAAAAAATCATTGCCTACTGTACATGAACTTGAATCGATTCACGATTCGATTCATAAGGTGGGCTAAAACCATTGCCTGTTATACACAAATAGAAGCGATTCCATAATCGATTCGCAAAGTGAACAAAAAAATCATTGCCTATTTTTCCACTAGAATCGATTCATAAAGTGAGCAAAACCGTTGCCATTGTTTGCATAGATGTCGTTGCATATCCTAAACCCTTGTTGAATCGATTCTTGAATCGATTCATACACAAAAATCGTTGCCTTTCTATATCATCATAAATGTTGCTTGTATGCCAAAAAACCATTGCCTATTTTGATGGAAAGTGTTGTTGAATAGTGAAAAAGCCGTTGCCTATAGTTTATTCGATAACACTTTTTAACCGTTGCAAAAGAGGAAATAAAAAACCGTTGCCTATAATCCATTAATAGGCAACGATTTTGTTTTCTGTTGCTAGAAATTCGAAGAAAACCGTTGCCTAAAGAGTAGTTAACGCTCGATTATAGCACACTCAAAAATCATTGCGTAATATTATAGGCAACAGTTTATATACTTTAGGCAATGGTTTTTGGCCGTTGCCTAAAGTAAAAAATGTTGTAGTGAACAAATCTTTACTAGTAAAATTCAAAAATTAAAGTACATTTTATATTAAAAGAAAAATTCAAAGAAAAATGTTCAAATACTTCATTTTTATCTTCATCATTCTTACTTAGTTTAAACGTATTCAATTGACTTTAGTGAAATTTTTTAACTATCTTTGCTAACTCTTTTTATTGTTCAAATACTTTTAAACGAAACACTACATTCATTAAATGAAGTTAAAATGAATAATGTTAATTTGGTGTAAGAGTAGAAGAGCTCGTTTGATTGATAGAAAGTTACATAGTAAATGTAACTTTCTAAGAAGTAGCACATGACTTTGTTGTATGGTTGACCACCGACTGCCAAAATGGGGGAAGTAGGACTTTCTAAAATGTTCTACTTCACATAAAATATGGAAAGTTACTTATCTACTCTCTTCTAGATAAGGACTTTTTACCGGAACTTTTAATTTTCATTGTCAGTTAAGCAACTTTGAGAATTTTTCGAGAAGTTCATAAGGGAATATACTTTTTGGGAAGTTCAACTTCCTACAGTATGGTTGTATAAATTAATATATATATATATATATACATATATATTACATGTTACACGAAAAATCTTAATTGTCATTTATTAAAGTATTTAATTTTGATGCACTAATAATCTAAAAGAATTTTATACTTTTATTTATCTATACATTGTCACACCAACATTTTTACTATTAGTGTAACTTCTTAATTGCTCTTTTTTTTAATAATATGTTATTTTTTATTAAAAAATATAATAAAAAAATTTAAATTAGTTGCACATCAAATTTTATCTCTATAAAAATATATTAAACATGCATTTGAAAATTTTAAGTTCATTTTTTTTACATTTTGCTATATAATATTTTGATCAAATTAGTAAATAAAATAAACTAAGTAAGAGATCAACTAACTAAGAGAATGATCTAACCCTAACGGATGATCCCAGATTGAAATCCAAGGCATGGTCCCATTGAAAGCCCTTAGAAAAAAAGAATTCCAGTCCAAAGGGGTATGATCTAATAAAGATAGGATGGATTTTTAGTCATTTTGGATAAAGCAACGGGCATACCAGAAATGGATTGTCAAGAATGGTAATATATAGGTTCTTACGTTTTCACTCTTTTTCTAAATGATTATTTATATATTTTAAAATTTTGAAATTCAAAAGTTAAAGCTTTTTTTAGTTTTTGTTGGGTAATTACCATCTAATTATCATTTAATTTGCAGATTTGATATTTAATTTTTCATGTTGGCATTTCATATTACCATTTATTATTTCCATTTATTTCAAAGTCATATTTTAGATGGGTTTTCCTTCAAAAATGTATGTTTTGTGGCTAAGTTTCAAAAAATAGAAAGGGGAAGGAGATGGTTCACTACACAAAAATACGGTTAATTATGATGATTTTTTAGAGGCGGTTCCTTTAACTACTACTAAATATGGGTATAGTAGCGATTTACTTAAATACTGCTAAGTTTTTAATTTATCTTCTTATTTAGAGTTGGTTACAAGAGTAACCACCATAAAGAATTATCTTAATGGCAATTCTATTGTAAACTATCCCATATCACTAAGAAAAAAAAAACATGGCATTTAATAATGGCTGTTTAGAGGCAGTTGATATTAGCTGCCACTAAATGTAAGGTTAGGGCTGATTTAAGTCACCGATGTTATATTATTGTGGTCATTTGGTGGTGACTTCTTGAATAATCACTGCTAAACTGATCGACACATTCACATGTTTTGATATTTTTCTTTCACTCCCGCCACTGGTCTTTCTCTCACCATTGTATTGTGCCTTGTTCACCTTGTCGCTAGCAGCAACCTCTAGCTCCCAGGTGAGTTTGTGCTTCAACTTTTTGATTGATCGTGTAGTTTGCATTTTGTAGTAGAAACTGGGATATCTTTCTGCATCATAATGTTTTGCCCCAAAAACTATCTTTGATCATCATTTATATATAATTTTCTTATTTCTACTTGATTTTCTTATTTTCAAGAATTGTATCTATATTGTTGAATCATTGATTATTTAGGTGTTTTGTTTTGTTCCTTCATATTACTTTCTCAAAGTTTAAGTTAAATTTTGACTCGAACTCTTGGTTTCAAACTGAAGCAAAAGTACTAATTTTTCTCTCACTTTTTTCAATCCCTAAAATCCATATAATCAAATAAGCTGATTTGATAATTAGTACGACATTTAAGTGCTAATTTAGGGTGTTTGTGTTCCTTGAGAGGTTGGTGATGATGAAGCATCATTTAGGACCTAGAATGTTGGAATGGTATTCCTCTTTGTTTTTTTTTTATATAATTTACAATGTCTTCTTGGTTAATTATGGCTAATCGCAAAATCTCAATGAAATTTCCCATTAGTAAATTGAATATTATCTTTATAAAATGATTTTCAAGATATTAGGTTTTAGCTTTTATAAATTTCACTATTTATCTTGTCTTTATGCAGAAGATGCTTAGTAAATGATTCAACTCGTAGTGTTTTATTATTTTTTGAAAATCATGATTAGCTATCCTATATGCTTTTTTCATTTTAAAACTATTTTATTAAGTTTTAGTAGATAAGTTGTGGAAAAAATTATTATTATTCCTTTATTTTGTTTTTTTTGCTATTAATGGTAAATTTACCATTTGAATGAATTGTTGTGATACCATCAACTCCTAATAGTAGTCTAACTATGTAGATGGTTAAGGATATTTTCACTGGTTGTGATCTGGCTTTTGAGTCTTGATTTAGTGAATAGGTTAGATAGAAATAATATGTTATTCTTTATTTGTTGAGGAAAGCATATAATAACTTTGCATGAAAGAAACCTGTCTTTGAAATTCCAATGGAGAAGACCTTGTGTTTTTATGAATTAAAGTCTCATGATTAGAGGGAAGTTATATATGTTGAATTTCCTTAATGGGAAATTCCAGTTTTGGGTATTGCCATAATAACTAACGTGACTTTAATCTTTTTTGTAATCTCTTAGTAAGTGATTAGTTTATCATTCTTGAGGTTTGCTTTAAGTTATGTATGTAGTTTCAAGTTTTAGTTGAAGTGGATGTGATAATTAAGTATAAAAAAGGGAAAGGGGTGAAAAATAAAAAGAAAAAAAGGGATGGAGGTCTCTCATATAAACTTGGTTGTCAAGGTTATGGTAACTTTTCTTTTGTTTATTTTTTTCTTCTATTGACTGAGAATCTATTTTGGATTTATGTTTTTGTCAAGTTTTGTATTATTATTCAAGATGTTAGATTTTTGTTCATTTTATAGGTTATTAGTTCAATCTTCCTTAATTGCTTTCAGTTGCTAGCTTTTAGTCACCATATCCATATACACTAAAACGATAAAAAAGCTTTCTATAAAACTTGTCATTAAAATTTAAAATCAAAAAGTCTGATTTGATTCATAAATGATTAAATATTTTGTTTGTTATTATTAAGATATTTTATTTGATTGGTTACATAATATTGATAGCTTGTTTGATAATAACATCACCTGCTTATAACATTACTATGCATGATTGATTCTAAAGGTGTGCTATGATGGTAGCTGGCATAACTTTTTTCCATTCTTATTATACTGAATTTTCCATTTTGTAAGACATAGAGTTGAAGTTTGCTATACTAGTTCTTTTAAGTTTTCAACTTGACTTTAAAATTTAGTTGTGGCTTCAAGTTTAAAAGGATATGATATTATGATAAATAAAAGTGTGTGTGTTGAGTTGAATTAGCCTTTGTTGATTTTTTTTTTTGTTTTCTTATGAATTAATAAGATTACATGATTTTGTCACGTGTATTGGCAGGTGCACAATAGTTGGAGTTTGAAAAAGATCTATGAGTTTGGTTACTTAAGAGTGCAACTAGGACTGGGTTAAAATTAGAGGTTAGCATTCATATACTTCTATCCTAATCCCAATATATAGACACAGAGTGATTACTAAGAACTTGTGCAATTATGTTAGTTCTTATTAGTAGATAATGTTGGCTCAATTACTACTATATGTGCTTTGTATTTTAGAAATTATGAAATATGTATGCATTATAAATAATAATTGCCTAGTATTTTTAATATGTCAAATGGTCAATAATGAGCTATTTTTGTCTGCATACAAGGCATGCTAGATGTATATTTGTAAGCACCAAATTATCTATTACCTAGATTGATTAACTGCCTTACTTTTCTTTGTTGCTGCCTAATATCAATGGGCAAATGTATATTTGTAAATAAGAAAATATACAATGTGCAATATAATTTTCTAATTGTGTCTTATTTGTAAATAGGAAGATATATATTTGTATACACCAAATAAACATCAGGTATTTTCCTGTCAATATCACCAATATCTCTGTCATTGTCATCAGGTTTTTCTGTCTTCACAACCACCAGTCTTGCAATGGCGCTTTGCCAAAATGGACAAATTGGTGGAGTAAGACATACAATAGTAAGATTAAGCTTTTTATGTCAGTGTACCTGAAAGTAATAAAATAATTGTGCAAATATGCTGAGGCCCTTCTCCTACATTATACAAGATGCATGTGAAATATATAATAATAAGGGAAATAATAATTTAAATAAGAGAATACTAAGTTCTATTATTTTTTATATACTAAATGGTTCAAGTGATATGATTTAATTGTACATTCAAGAATTCATATGCATTTTAAGCTTCTTTTGTTTGCTATTGCTAGAAAAAATGGATAAGTTAGATTATGTAAAATTAAGTTCTTTTGTACTTTCTTCCTAGGTGATAATGGATAACAATTTAGAAACTATTGATTTTTGTGTTTGATTTACAGTATGGTGATAATTTTTAGTGAATATTCTATGGTATATTATATATTTTTCTTTTGCTAAGAATTCACCTTGCTCACTTGCTTATTTACAATTTAGTGCCACTGTGTTGTGATTTATGAGGTTGAAGAAGGTATGAATGTTACATATCTTGATGAGGTGGAATGCTAAAGAGATTTTTATGTTCAGCTACTTATTTATATGAACTTTGCTTTGTTTTGATTCTTTTGAAGCATCAAATTAGTATGGCTTTCAGACCTAATATTCATAGCAAACCATTCAATTTGAAAGAACCTAATGCTTAAGGAGGCAAGATGATATTTATATCATATTTACATAAAGGCCTGAAAAAAAAAAAGGAAAAGGAAAACACCACTTAAATGAAATTTATAACATAGAGCCTCAAGGCTTTGATCCATTAAGCCATGAGTTGCAATTAGTCAATGGCCTAATTAGTCTTGAGGAATGTTTTTCTTCAAGGTATTGAAAGAAATATATAATATACAACTATTTATTTAAACTTTGAAGCCTAAGATAATCATCATCATATATACCATGCACTTTCATAGTTCTCTATAATTATTTTCATGGTTAAAGTGTTATTTTATGTTGAATCTTGACTATTTTTGCATTGATTTGTTGGTAATAGAGGGGTGTTCATTTGCTTTAATGTTATGGGTTATGTGTGTGTCAAAGGAATATTACTATTGCTATTATTGTGTGAATGCAATTAGAATTCTAAAATTACTTACTTTTTGTTAGTTCTGGACTGAGCTAAGTTAAATTGTGATCACCTCAATCTGGATGTGTGAGAAAAGTTACTTGTGATTTTTTGTTTGATCTCAATATAATATCAAATTAATATGTAATTCTTTTATACTTTTTTGTAGGATTATGTTCAAGTTACTCCATAATCTCCCCAAGATCAAAATTCACCCATAGAAGCAAGAAGATCTTCAAGATGGAGCAACAAATATAAAAATGTTGCTAATCATTGCTAGTTATTTTAGATTATTGTCTTGTTATTTTTTTATATATATGTACGGATATATATAAAAGATAACTTTATGACTTTAGAAATTTGGGATATTTATATTTAAATTTATGATATGGAAGATAATTTACAGTTCAATGTATGCTTGATTTATTAAATAAATTTGTATTATGTTAGTTTAATTATTATATAAATATAATTATAATTTTACTATTTTAATAATAATTATATTGATTTAATTATTATAGCATTTTCGTACAAAAATATGAGTCAGTTGAAAATTATAAAATAAAAGAAACATTATGACAATTAAAAAAATATTATGAACATTTTAGAAGCAGTTTTGACCACCTTTATATTTGAAAAAAATCATTTTAAAAAATATTTAGAGATTGTTAATAACCGCCTCTATCTTGAAAAAAGAAATTGGGAAAACTTAAGAGGCAAGTTCAGAACCGTCTCCATTTAAAAAAAATGAAAAAATTGCCTCTATTTTTTTTAAGAAAAATTAAGGAAAAGTTAAAGGCAGATAAATCACCTTTAAATGAACCACATGTAAATTTTAATATTCTAAAACATTCTAGTGATTGCATTGAACTGCTACCAAGTGCAACGAGACGGTCACTTTTGTGGTAGTTATGTGAACTGCCACTAAGAATATAAAAGTGGTTTAAACCGCCTCTAATTACAAGTATTAACCACCTCTAATTAGCGCAATTTTTTTTTTGTAGTGGTTGAACCCTTAATCTTGCACAAGAGTTGCACCATGGAGGCCAAAGCTTTAAACTCCAAATGTTCTAAAAATTGTTTAGATGGAAAAAAAAAAAACTCTAAATTTTAAAGTCATTTTTGCTAACATGTTGTCTCTTATGTGTACCTTACCACTCTATAGTCCAATTTGAAAAGGTTATTATTATGTAGAATTCATATCGTCACATTAGTAAAAATTAACGAAAATAAATGAAAACTTAACTGCGGGTATCTAATTAAAAATTTGTAAAAACTATAAGTATTCAATTCTAAATTTTTAAAACATAGGAAACTACTTAGAAAAGAATAAACATATAGGGACTAGGAAATTAATTTAATATATATTTTTATTATACATGAATATAACATGAGAAAAATACACTGATCTCAATTAAGGGATATGAAAATTATACTGACATTCCCTTTAATTTGAAATTCTACATTTTATCCTAATTAAATATATTTTGTAAGGAATATAGTAGAATATTCTTTAAATATTAGATTGTTAAGTCAAAAGTAAGATTTTTAAATCAAATAATATTTAACCACTACATTCTCCAATAAACAAAAGTAACCTTTTTATGCGATCTAATTAAAAATTAATTTAAAATATTTGTAAATTTATGTTTTTTCTTTCTCATTAAAGCACTAAAAACTAAAGAAAAATTAGTTTTTATAAAAAAAAATAAAATAATAGTTAAGGTGAAATTACAATTCTTCAATCTTTTTTTTCTTTTTTGCTTTAGCAAACAAATTTATGATATTTTATTGTGATTTTTTTGGCTTATTTGTTAAATGTGCAATTTATTTATTTATTATGTGTGAACAATAATTTTTGTTTTTTTTTTTACTTATGAGTCCTTTTTTTTGTTAATTCTCATATATGAATGTAAATTTTGGAGGTTTATTTATTTTAATATAAGAACTTAATTTTAAAAATATGATAAAAATATTTTTTCAAGTCATTTTTTGTTTGATTTTTCTTATGTAATAAAATTAGATGATGAAAAATTATTATTATTGTAAAGAATTTTGTTCTCATGTATTTTCTTTTGGTCAAAAAGTGTTAAGAATGAGAGTTTCATGCAAAGCATATTTTTGGCATTAATTAGTTTAATAACATCATTGATGACTATTTAATGAAAAACTAACAGAAAAATTTAATATATATTTATGTGCAGCGTGTTTCATTACTAAATGGGAGGTTAATTTAAGTTTCCTACTAGAACGAAAGTGAATGTAATTTTCATGTAACTCAAAGAAGGTAAATGCATTTTTCTCCTTCAATATTAAAATTTAAAGAATGTTTTTAAGTTTTAACTTGACCAAAATATAGCCAATGCTACTGATAATGCAATAGTTAATTTTTGGATAAAATACAAATTATAACTTTTAATTGTGTGTCATGCATGATTCATCATATGAAATTCAAATAATACAAAATTACTACTTACCATAAAATTATTGGATTTAACTCCTTCAATTATCATGCCATTTAATTAATTTGACATAGCAAGAACTATGAAATGTAAACCATCAATTGAACTTCTAAAAACATGAAAATCCATGCTTTGTTATAATTTTTCATGTGGACTTCCATAATTGAGAATATGTTAAAAAAATCCGAATTATACAAATATCAAATTAATTATTATAAATTACCTCAATTTGAAAATGATAATATTGCGGGATTAAATCTAACACTTAGGCCAATTATGGTTACTAGGTATGTGAACCTTATAACCATGTTATCTCGTGATGAGTTAACTTAATCTAGCCAAGTTAATATATACAATGTAGGTCCCTACTCTCACCTTAGGTTAATTTCTATAGTCTCTCCATCAAAATTAGCAGATGCACTCTCCCATAGGCTACTAGGGATCGAGAGGAGTAAACCTATTCACACTTATTCAACTTAATGGATTCACAACCTACTCAAGATAAGTAATCCTTTTACATTACTATTGTTATGAATTTGCATTATATTTATGTTATGCGACATGATAAATAAGATTTGGATAATTGGTTCAATTCTGTAATGTAATTTCTTATAATTGGTATCAGAGCCAATTATTTTATCATGTTGCATGGTTAGATATTATGTAAATTTAATTAAAAATTATTTATATCATATTATTGATAAAATCAAGAAAAATTGTGAGTTCATTGTTTAAAAAAAAAAATCATAATCTTATAGCAAAATTAATATGTAATTTTTATATGAATAATTTTTCTAAATATTCTTAATGTGTTATGCATAAGTAAATTTTAGAATTTGTAAGTAATTGTGCTTGAAATAGAATAATGAAACTAATTTTTCAAGGTTTTCCCAAAAGGGATTTCTTCAAATTGAATATAATTTTGTTGTTTTCTTTAAATTGATTTATGGTTCTATCTCAAATTATTTCACTGAACAAAACTGACAATTTAAATTAAAACTAGTATAAAAGGCATCATTTATTGAAAATTTTGGAGGAAAAACACAAGGCTCGGCATCAAAATTTTTTTGGCTAAAACTGAAGCAAAATGTGCTAGTTTTTGCTTAAATTAAAGCATGAATTAATGTTAGATTTATATTCAGATGAAAAACTATATAAAAATTTAATGAAAAATGGCCTTAAAAGGCTTAAATCTAAACTGGCTTGTTCCAAAGTTCAAAATGGGTCAAGCAAACCTGATTGCAGGCTGTCTACATAAAAGGCATGACTAGACGCGTGTAACACCTTGCCCACTCGCACTTAGAGGTGGTAATGGGCCAGACTACCCATTGAGGGCCTATGGCTTAGCCTGGCTTATATAGTTAAACAAGCCAAGCTAAGGCTAATAAGTAAGCATATTTAATTAAATAGGTTAGGCTAATTTTTTCAAAGCTTAGCTCATTAGCCTATCAAGCCCACCTATTTCTAATTTTTGTAAGACATATATAAATTATATTTAATATTTACTATATACAAAAACCTACCAGGCCTATTTTTTTGTTGTTAATGTTATTGGAACTTGATGTTGTTTGAATTTATAATTGGATATTAGATGCTTCAATTTGTAATTTTGTGTTTTGACTTATGAGTATTTGGATTTATTCCTTTCTTTTGTTAATAGGTTTTTAAATGATTTTTCAAAATAATTTTTGCAATATTAGATACATGTTATGCATATATATGCTTAAATAGGTTATTGGCTTGTTTGAGGCCTTTTAAGCCTTGGCCTTTGGCCTATTTAAAGGTTTATCTATGAATGTCGGTGTTTAAATAGGTTAACAAGCTAGGCACTTGAAATAAGGTTTTATATAGACTAATGAGTTAGGCTTAGGCCATCATTTTGCATTACAGGCTAGGCTTGTCTAAGACAAAGCTTGATCTGGCCTGGCTCATTTCCATCTTTAATCATGCTACTAGCACATGCAGGTCATGTGCCACCTTGCCGGCAGCCATTGACAATGATTCAAGTGCCATTGCTTCCACTCTCTAAGGCTGTAATTTTAGGTATTTTTTAGAATTTTTTGAAAATAAAAAATATTTATTTATTTTTATCCAATTTATTTGAATATTAATTTGTCATTTTTAGGCCTGAAAATTTTACCATATAATTCCTATATGTTGAGCTATTATATGAAAATTTTCCAATTTGATATGTTACTATTTAGATGTTAAATTAATTTGAGATGAATATATGCATGGAATTATTTTTGTGTAGAAATTATAAATAGCTCATATTATGCCATGGAATTTTATGTAATTGAATACTAGCCTATCATGGGACTAGTTGCATTAGATTTTGCTGAAAATTAAATTAACTAGTCTGGTATGTGGGACAGTACTATATTGATTTTATTTATACCCTTATCAATATGATATTATTAATATTATTTGTTGGATATAGTATGAAAGTTATGGTTAAATATTGTGTTTCTAGAATTCTAAATACCCTATCGGTATTAGAGTTATAAAAATATAATATTTGATCCTTATATAATATTACAAAATTTTAAATATCTTATTGATATTAGATTTTGTAGTATGATACTATTTAGGAATTGTATAGTTACTAAGGAAATTTTGCAGCATGACCACATTAAACATGCAATATAAGAATTTATGATTAATTTCATAAATTATTATTTCATCAATCTTCATTATCTATGCAATTAACTTTTGTGAAAGCAACGATTAAGAACAATTATAAGGATTGGATTGAGTTATTGAAATTATATCTAGCAATCACTAATTATTTTTTATCATTAAGAGAGGAGGAGTTGGTGATTAATAATAACTCTACTATTGCATAAAGGGCTTTTCATGACAAGAAGACACACTAATAGCGTGTGCTTGCTGGTTATTGTAATGGTCCAATTGTTACAATGTAGTTTACATAAATCATAGCATAAAATATGGATAGTTAGGTCTAACATGAGCTTAGGATTAGCTTGATAAATCTTAATCATTCTTGCATAACTTACATTTGATCATAACCTTGATATCTTTTTTGATTTTGACCTTTTGAACTCTTTTCTAGGTTAACTGGGTTACGAATCCTGAAATTTTTCTAAGTCTGGGCACTTAAAAGGGGCTATATGAAATATGTATTTATTGAAGAGGAAAAATCTTGATTTTGATTGCTTTAATGTGGTTTACTCTAAAAATGATTTTTAGAGAATTTTTTACGATCTTTAAGTGGCTTTTGAAAAGGTGGAAAATGATATTTTTTTCAAAATTCACCATTTTTAACTAGAGCTCCAAAATTAAATTTTTTTTCTTTGGAGTTTTCATCTTTTTGATATTTTATTTGAATCTAAATAGAGGTATTTCCTCATTTACATTTATGTCTTAAGTAAATCGAGAGTAAAATATAAATTAAAGACAAACAAGGATATATAAATGGAAATAAGGTGCAACATTCTTTTGGCAACAACGCAACTGACATAGAGCTTGTGAATTTTTGTGATTCTGATTTCAAATTGAACTATTTCTTGTGACTCAAATTGCAAGATCCAGACCATTGGCAGAAAGTTTGCAAAATCTGACGATTTCAATCATAATTTGAAATGATTTATGCAATTCAAATTGTAAGATATCAAACTGTGCATTCATGATTCTGATCATGATTTGAACAGGATTAGATTTTGAACCAACAATCATGATCATGATTTGAATCGTTTGGGCAAAAAAATTGAGTAGGTCCAACTACTATTAATACCTATTTACCTCATTTTTCTCTAAAAACATCAAACCCTTCATAGCTATTTCTTCTCTTCTTCTCATTCCTTTCATACTAGATCAAAGTCTCTTGATTTCTTTCAAATTTCTTCAAAACTTTGGTTGTTTCTCTCATTTTAGCATGAATCTTCTCAGAAAATTAGGGAACTTGAGGTGCACTTGGAGAAAACTCTTAGAAATGGTTGAATGGGAAACTGTTGCACAAAATCCCTAAAAAATCTTTATTATTCTCATTTTAAAAGGTAATCTCAAGACTTAATTAGTAATTTACAAGTTAGATTAATTTAAATTAGCTAATAGGCAGCAATAATTTCAATTTTCTTGAGTTAGAGCTTAGAGTGTGAGTTGGAAATTTTGGGATAAGATGAGATTCTTGTTAGAACTAGTTGTTGTATGATTTAATTTATAGATTGTGGTTAATTTGGTGCTTGTAGGTCATTTGGAAACTCTACCTACAAGTTGAGTTCAAAGTGAGACAAGGAGAAGTAGAATCCTCTTGTGCCAACATTAATAGTGAGTAGATAATGTGCATTTCACAAATTCCTTTTATGCTTTTTAACCCTTTTAATAATTTTGATACCCTTGTTATTGAATTCTGTTTTCTTTCCAATGACTATGAAAAGAATTTGAGAATAGATTTTGTGGTTATCTATGCTAGAAGAAACTTATGTATCTTTAGGACAAACCTATCTAACATCTTGTTTAGCCATGTTGAGAAAGAAAATGTTATGATGAATTGGAAGTTATTTCTTGAAGTATTTGCTAGATGATTTTGAGCAAGAATTTTAGACATGGTAAAGTGATACCATAAGCATGAGAAAGAATGTTTTGATACTGAAAGAATAAAGACTAGTTGAGACTTGATTGAATTTTAGCGGCACAAAAATGTTAAAGTTATACTTTATGAAAATATTTTTCCTTACTCTTGTTATTTCATTGTTTTATAAATTGTTTTATGGGAGGATGCCTAGTTATGATAGTATTAGATTGGTGTACCAAGTAGTAGTTAAAGCTAGAAAAGGTCACACTAGGAAGGGCTATGCTTAGTGCCTAATGTGAAGGTCGACTCTAAATGTGCTCCATACACCACAGGTAGGATCTCTCGCTTCTATTATAATAGGGAAAAGCTTTTGAAAAGTTACAAATGATATGATGTTTTGATTGATGTATTTGTGGGTTATGAGGAATTAGAAGGTTCGAGTTCGTATAGTTGGCATATATTATGGCCATGTTTATGTTTATTGTTTTCCTGAAAAGCTTTTGAATAGGTTTTATCATTAATGTAATAAGACATAAACCAGTAATAGCTGAGATGCTGGCATGGCCTGTAGTCTCCTTTTGTTTTTAAGTCATGCACCAGTCATAATCCCTAAAGTCAAGTCGTGACAAAGGTGGTATTAGAGCTTTAAATTTCCTTGTGGATTATGGAGCAAGTGTGACTTGGTAGAGTATCGATTATGGTAATGTACCATGGTATACTCTTAATTATGATGCTCCCAAGATATGATAGGATGTCCAGCATTCCATCATTTCCGAGTCACCTCATTGGTAGTCATGTTTTGGTATGCAATTGATGCAGAACTTCAAGAGCTTCATGAAACTCAACTCATTTATGTCATGTTTGGATAAAGGAAAATGGAAGGGAAAGGTTATTGCATTTTCCCTTGTTTAGGAGTTTTAGTTAGAGAAAGGAAAGAAATGAGGGATTATGATTAATTCTAAAAAATCCACCTCTAACCCACAGATAAAACACTTAATAGCAGATGCACAATTCATCCAGACTATCCCAAATGTGCATCAATTCATAAACAAACAACCTAAATCCACTAGATCAAGCAAATACCAAATTCAGGTAGCAAGGGGATTTAACCACAACATACCTAGAAAAATTCACCGGCGATGACAGCAACTCAGCTCGATGCATGCGAATGCGATAGAGCAACAATGATGATGGTCGGCGCCAACGATGATGGCTGGCGGTGAGGTACGGTGCATGCAAGTGATGTAACTATGCAAGAGAGGAGATAGGGAGTAGAGAGGAAAGGGAGAGACTCGAGAACAGAGAAACTGAGAAAGGGAATTTGGGGGATTAGGGATTTAAATGTTTTTTAAAAAAATGAATTAACTGGCAAGTTAACTTGCCCTAACCCATCCCGACTCGCCCTCAACCTACAACCCAAATGAGGAGGGCTCAGAAACCCGCTTCTAAATGAGCCAGTAAAACCTTAACCCAACCTAACCCATATGCATGGCGGGACGGGCCAATCCAATGGGCCCAACCCATTTTAACAACTCTAGTATTATGTGCATGGCCACAAATAAAGTATAGTCATAGAGTATGCATATGTAAACCACTAATTAATAAATATATGGGCTTTGTTCAGCCATATGATGTCTTCAATTAGTGGCAGTATACATACATGATACCTTTTGTGTGTGTATGTATATGCTGATGTTGTCGTATTTGTTAAGTGCGCATGTGTTGTTGTGTTTGGCATCTAAAGACATTTAAACCCTATCTCATTTATTTTGTTGAGATTATTAATTAAATCTCATTTGGCATCTTGAACAGATGCTTGGACCATAAAGTTGATATTTACATTTGATCACATTTATTATTTATGTATTTCTCTCTTACTTCATATCCATTTTGTGTTTTGGTTATAGAGATATAGGTCTTAACATGTGTGACATTAGCATCCCTACTGGATATAATGATCAATATGTTGAGAGCTTATGATCTCAAATTGGGACCTATGGTTGTAATAGTTGTCATTTGACATTCTTTATTATGGCATATTATAATCCAAGGTGTCATTTACTGACTTATGCTGTCCAAAAGGGAAACTGCTAGAATTTTAGTATGGACTAGCATAAGCAGTAATTAAGTATAAACTTAAATTGTAAAATGTTAAATGATGTAGAGTATTTTTGTTAAGCCCAAATGGTGATCTTATTATTATTAGACTTTATTATGGCACTTAGGCCTATGTGGATGCTAGGTTTTGTGGGCGTTGTTCCTAAGTCTTCTATGATGAGCTATTAACTTAGTTTGATCCACTAAGGAGAGGTCCCTAGCTCACCTTACAAATTTCTATGATTGCCTCATTCAGATCATAGGGATTTATAATATATAAGGGGATATGATTTATGTACCTTCTATTTCTTTGTCTTTTATCCCTTTTTCTTTCTTTTTGGAGAATCATAGAAATACGATTCATATTCAAGTATATTATTTAATTATATGTCTACTGTTAAATAATTATTATTTACAAACATATATATATACACCATAAAATGTGATTAGATTTGTATTTTGTTTATGGTTGACTCTATAAATATCTAACAAAAAAAAAGGTGATTAGTTGACTCCAAATGGTTCATATAGAAGACACATTTTTTAGGAACCAAGATATGATGCCTACAAAGACAATCTTTAGTGGGAAAGCATTTTGAGGCAATTTTCATAGAAAAATTATTAATTTTTTAGGCACTTTAAGCTTCCATAAGTGCTTCTAAGGTGTCACAAGTTGACCTTCTAAATGATTTGGGATGCAGACATGCTCAGTGACAAGAAACTTTGTAGAAAAAAACAAACATAGTATAGAGACCTTAAGGCTCAAATTTGAGAGAAATCTAACTTATGTATTATTTTTTTTATTTTTTCCTATTTTAGGGTATTTTTATAATTTTGGTATAGTTTGCTTGTCTAGTATGAGTAGGAAAGCATATGGTCATGTTCCCTACATTTTTATTTTCGTGTCTATATAAGATGGTGCAAAATGTCCACCCGAAGCTATAAGAAAAGACCTTATGTCAACTTGAAAAAAGTATGTCTACTCCTGCGATTCGGTCTTTAGCTCAAAATGCTCTTTAGAGAGGAGTATCGACAGCTTATCAAGGGCTTGTCAGAGGCACATTAGGCCTCGATGGGTGCTTGTTCAAGGCTTATTGACACTGGTCTAGGGAATCTAAGTGTGTTAGCTTGGTACCTCTCCTTATACACTCTAAACTATAAAATGAAACATATATCAATAAAAAGGAGTTGTCTCTCTCTTTATTTAGTTGCCTCTTGCTCATTACACATTAGAGGCTACTTATGTGAGACATTCTTGTAATTCAGTTGCTTGGAATAGAATTTTGATTGTATGGGCAACAAAATCTACAATATCCTATTTATTTATCTAAGTGAGGCTTAAGTATGTTGAGAGGCTGACATGTTGGCCAAGAGTGGCAAGCATATGCCATACGATTTTGACTAGATAGCTATTGGCCCATGATAATTGGTATCAGAGCCCGATAACTTAAGGGCAGATCAAGTGGCCATATGTACTTGACCTCACACCAAGCACTAGTCTTACTAAGCACTCAAAAAAGCAAGGAGGGAAGACAAGTAGGCAAGAAAACAATATAGGTATGGTGGATTGGCTAGTGAACTGAGTGATAGGGAAAAGTTCTCTTCAAGTCACGGTTGACAATTGGTATGGATGTGGCTTATCCAAGCTTATAAAAGTTGTGAAAGGAGCAAAGATTCCTCAAACTTGAAAGACACTATCAATAACTTGGCCATGACGGTAGCAAGAGGTTAGAGTGGATCATAGGCAAAAGTGTGAAAATGTTGTAATTAAAGGAACATTATTAGTGCATTGGGTGCTAGAATGTGCAAAAGTCAATGGACTTGTTGTACAGTAGAGATATTGGTTATGCACTTATTTATAGTAGTATTTGATGGAATACAAAGCATCTAGAGGGATGTGAGAATTGACAGCCTTTTTAGTAGGAGGAACCCTAAAAGAAACTTTGTTCTTGCTAAGAAGGCTTGGCCATGTTTAGAAAGGCAAGTTAACAATCGGTGGAGTTAAAGAGTGAAGCCTTAATCATACAAGAGTGTGTGCCACACCACAATTAGAGGGTTGAAACATCTAAAGGGATGCATCAAGCAAGTGAATCTAGTGGGAAAAGTCCAAGATTATGTTAAAAGGCCTAATCACATTCGAGTTGAGGTGGTCAAAGGGATCATTTCAAGATAATAGGGAATTAGCACATCATAGTTGCAAGATAAACTTAGTAGCAATGATTATGGAACTCACATTTGTTAGTGCACAAACATGTGATGCTCAACCTAGAGTGATGGGTTACTTTATGCGCAACCCTTCCAAGCAAAGGTAGGGGAGGCATCAAAGGATGCATTCGAAGTAGGCTGTGGTAGCCTAGACATTAGAAGATGTCACTTGAAAAGTGTTAGTGGCACTGATTTTCATAGGAATGGTTGTGATGGTTGTAATACAAGAGTGTATCAACTTTAAAATATTAGCACTAGAGAGTGCAAACCTATGAGAGATCATGAAGACTATAGTGCTTGAGAAACATCAACTTTGAAAGGGTTGTGATGGCCGATAAGCCAGAGGGTATCAATTTAGAGAAAGTTAGAGGATTCGATCATAGAGCACAACAAAGTAAAAGGATTGTCAAATCCAACACGAGCAAACTTAGAACTAAGGGATTAGTCTTAAGTCTCACACCAGTGTTATAGGGCATTAGATGTGGGGCATCTCTAGTAGTAGACTCCAAACACATAGCATGTGCACAAGCTATAGAGGTAGCAAATCGAGAGCTACAGAGGTATCACATGCAAGCTACAAAGGTAGTGAGCATTTGAGTTGCAAGAGGCAACAAATTCAAGTTTTAAAGGAAGCTCACTAATATCTACAGAGGCAACAAAATTTTTTATGGAGCCAACTCAATAAGGCAAGCAATGAGGAAGTTAAGGGAAGAGTTGATGAGTAGTAGATAGAAAACCATTATAATGTTGTGTTAGGTTTAGGGTGCCAAGCTTTCGGAAGTTCTCAAATGGCATTGACTCAAAGAGACAAGATAAAAGCAATTGAAGGAAAAGCTCAGAGGAACAAATTGAAGACCCTCATGAAGAGTTTGAAAAAGTAACTTGAGGAGAGTAGGTTGAAGACCTTTATGGGAGTTGTGTCAGACTAAAACATCAATAAGGCCATTGAGATTCATTAAGTGGGAGAGAATGTCACAAATTGGTTTTGTGAATGATTTGAGGGGCAAACATGATTGGTTTGAGACAAAACTTTGTGAAAAAATCAAGCATAATATGGAGGCCTTGTAACTCAAATTTGGGAGTAATCTGACTTGCGTACTATTTTTTTATTTTTCCTCATTTTGGGGATATTTTTGTAATTTTAGCATGACTTGCTTGTCCAGTGCAAGTAGAAAAGCACATGGCCTCATTCTCTGTATTTTTAGCTTCACATCTATATAAGATGGCACAAAATCTCCATCTAGAGCTATGAGAAAAAACCTTATGTCAACTTAAAAAAAAACATGTCTACACTTGCCATTTAGCTTTTGACTCAAAATGCTTTCTAAAAGGAGTGCTGGTAGCTTATCGGGGGCACATTAGGCCTTGTCGGGTGCTCGTTCACGACTTGTTAACATTGGTCTAGGGGATCTAGGAATGTGTTGGCTTGGTGCCTCCCTTTACATGCTCTGAACTATGTAATAAGGCATATATCAATAAAAAAAGTTGTCCTTTTTCCTATTCAGTTTTCCCTTGCCCATTGCACATTAGAGGCTACCTATATGGGACATTTTTGTGGTTTGGTTGTTCAGTTGCCTCAATTTACAAGCTATATTACCTTTGGACATGTTGTGTATAGAATTTTGGTTGTATGGGCAATAAAATTCATAATACCTCATTTATTTATCCAAGTGTGGCTTTAGTATGTTGGAAGTCTAGCATGTTAGCCAAAAGTAGCAAGCATATGTTGCACAGTTTTGACTAGAAAGCTACCATCCTGTGAAACAAGGGAAGGAATCATGTCTATGGGATTAAAGCTAGCCATTCCAAGATTGCAACAATAGTTTATATCCAGCTTGGACAGAATAAACCCCCAAGCATCAACAAACCAAAAAATTTGATCAAGGATTATAGAATGAGCTACTAGAATCTTCAAGATCTCTGCAACCAACTCCATAAGATGCAAACTTTAAATATTCACACGATCCCAAGACAAATGATTATATGTGAACAAATCGCTAATTGTGGAAATATTTGAAGGTAAAGGCCTAATACTCTGAAACTAGTAGGTATTTCTAATAAGAATTGAAGTACTTGACCAATAGTCCATGATAACTTATCAGCGATAATCTTAGAATGTTTAGCAATACCCTTCCGTAACCAAGAGCCTTGAGGGATATGCTTGAATTCTCTTTGACTTTGTAAACTATGATACTTAGCTAGGATCACCCCAAGGAAACAAAGTTTGAGAATGATGGAGCACCTTCCAAGACTGCTTAGCTAATAAAGGTTGATTGACAAATTGGTTTAAACCACATACCTCCTTAAGAATTTGCAACACACAAAGTTGACTAAGCTTTCAGTCAAGGACTCTTAGAACAATTGCCATGTCCCCACCAAAACATAGCCATAGCCACATTAACTTTAGAGGCACAAGACTGGGTAAAATTAATATAAGACAACTAATATGTAGCTAAGGCATTAATAGTAGATCAGATAAAGGTATGCTTAGCAACTTGAGACAATAGAGCACCTTTCCAACCATTTAACTTGTTTAGAATTTTTTGCGCAATAGCTTCATTAGCCTATCTACCATGATTACTATGATCTAGATCTACTCCAAGATATTTCCCAGCAATAGTCATAATTAGAATCCTAAAAGTAGCAACTAAGGAACTTCCCAGAACCGGATTTATAATGGAACTACAAATAATTCTAGATTTCACACAAATATTTCTTCGCTAGCCAACTTAGCATATAAGTCCAAAAGTTCTTTAACTTTTTGGCAAGCCAATGGAGTGACTTTGAAGAATAATAGCACATCATCAGCATAAATTAGATGGGACACTAAAGAGGCTCCTCTACTGACTCGCACTCCTTGAATCTGTCAATGATTCTAAGCATTCAACAACAAGCAAGATAGAATATTATTATAAAGAAGGAAAAGAAAAGAGGACAAGGGATCCCCCTCATGAAGACCACGAGATGGACTAATAACAAAAGTGGGGATATCATTTAACAAAACCTTGTAAGACACAGTACTTACACATTGATTGAGCATTAGCTGCCAATGGGAAGGAAAACCTATAAGTAGCAAAACCACCTTGAAAAATGTCCAAGACAACCTATCATATGCCTTATGCATATCTAATTTCAAAAAAACTCATCTATCTCATCCTCCTTTAGCTCTCTTATAGTTCAATACCTCAGCTGCATTGACATTGTTATATCTAATTACTCTTCCTTTAATAAAAGCACTTTGAAAAAGGGTAACAAAAAATTTTGTAACAGATTGCAATCTATTCACCAGCATTCTAGAGATAACTTTATAAGCAATATTGGTGAGACTAATGGGTCTCAAATGCATTAAAGTTGGTTGACACTCAAGTTTTAGGGATAAGACAAATATAGGTAGAATTTAAGGCATGAAGCATGTAACCTTTATGGACAAAAGATAAGCACATATTCTCCAAAGAGGGACTAGTAATATCCCAATATTCTTGATAGAAAAATTGTTAGCAGACCATCTACACTCAAAGATTTATAAGGAGCCACTTGAAATAAAGCATCCATGACATCTAACTTTTGAAAAAGCTTTAATAAAGAGTTTATCTGGCATTGATTGAGATGAGGGATTTGAATATGTTAAAGAGCCAGATGAATATCTATCACAAAGCAATCATCATGGGCTAAGTACATTGAAGTGAAAATGGTCATGCACTAACTTCTTAGTGTTAGCAGGAGAAATAACTATACACTAAGTAATTGGATCCTTTAGCTGATTAATTCTATTAGCAATTCTTCTTTTCCAAACTACAACATGAAAGTATTTAGAGCAATAGTCCCCTTGCACCATCTAAAGTTGTCTAGTCTTTTACGCCCAATGCAACTTTTCACAATTCTTCCAATATTCTAATTCAGCCTTAATACAGCTCTATTGATCAGTGATCGGCCCACCCCCCTTAAAATTCAATGGAATTGTTGCCAACTTATATTCAAGATCCTAGATATGAACTTTCACCTTATTAAATGATGATTTATTCCACTCACATCAATCAGCCATTGTAGTCCTACTTTTTATCATGAATTGGTAACCTTGGGTCTATAACAATTCATACTCTAACTCTTTAAAATCACTGTATCCTTCATTTCTACAGACTCGTACCATTGTATCCTTGAGTTCTATTTTGCTACTCCTCTCACGTAGATTAGCCATTGTAGTTCTACCTTTTATCATGAGTTGATAAGCCTTCGGTCTATGAGAATTCAAACTCCAACTCTTCAAAATCACTATATCCTTCATTTCTATATACTCGTACCATTGTATCCTTGGGATCTATTTTGCTACTTGATTGTAAAAAGTGAACACCTATTGTCCACATTTCCTCTGGGTATTTAAACTCTATTTTCTATAACTTACGAGATATATATATATATATATATATTTCAAGTAAAAAAAAACTATTTTCAGAACTTATAATAATTTATATATATATTTATAATAATGTTGCTGGGGTTTTCCAGTCAACTATACCTCACAGGTTACATATATTTTCATGTAACAAGAATGATGGATTTTATGCATTTTGCATCCAAGTCAAAAACAAATTCATTCAGCACAATGGCTCCTATTACTAACAAATAATTTTATTAATACATTTTTCACGAAATAATGAAAATACATTTTCTATGAGGTAATGACAAATCTATGCATGCCACAGAATAAAAACTAATTATAAGAGATGTTGTCTAAGATTAACAGGTGTACGGAATAAAGTTTGGTCTTTTTGTAGATGGAAAAAAAAAAAGGGTCAAAGAGTCATTTGGTGGGGGAGAAAATGTCATAGGGATTTAAAATTGAGTCTCAGTCTCTTGGGTAAATAAATTTGTCTATGGACTTTTTGTAGATCCTATTTATTATTTTTAACTTATTTCAAAAAGGGCCTAAACATAATAAACGTATGAATCTAGGCGTATGCAGGCTTGGCTATTTATAATATAATTCAAGGCATACAAAACTTGTGATTTCTAGACTTTTTCTTTTTAAAGCATGAAACAAACTTATATCCTGGCCGATTTTGTTGTAAAATATAAATATTTATTAATTTATATAATCTATGTTAAATTAAAAATAAAATTTATGTGTGATATGTTTATTATGGATATAAAATAATTTATTGTAAATATAAATATCAAAGAATAATATTATTTGTTTACTATCTCATGAAATACTTAAAATTTTATTTGGTTATTATTGACGATGAAATTTAGTTCATGCAGAAGACCCAAACTTCAGTCAATGGGGAGGAGTTCAAGGATCCAATGCTGCTTTCGAAATGCAGAAGAAGATGGACCGAGAGGAAGAAGGGATGAAGAGATAGCGAGTTTTAACGTGATTCGACTAAATCCGGACGGTACTGGACCCTACGTCTACGGCGGAGATTTTATTAATGTATTGAGAAATGATTTTAGCAGAGTTTCTGCTTACAGAATTTTTGGCCTCTCCCCCTCTTCTAACAATGCATTCCTATTTATAGAGAAAGGAGGAGTTACATGCATTAATTACAAGCTACAGTTGTGTTACATCAAGATATAAATGGAAAAGACAGT
>JANHAO010005026.1:0-23240 GCA_026873985.1 Saraca asoca | reverse complement strand
AACGAGACAGGGGCAAGATCCAAGCTAATTCCGCTATATAAATTGTCTACCACGTTTTATACTGCCTGTGTGGGACCTGACAGTTATCCTAAAAGGTTGATTGCATTTCATTATTGAGAGAGCTTCCTCCTTCTTTTTCATCACTATCTACCTAGGATAATGTTTCAAGAAGTTTCTTTTTAAATTCTTGTTCTGAAGATGTCCTAGCTATTTATTTTGAACATTTACTTCTTGATAAGAGGAAATTACTTTGATCTTGAGATAAGGTCATAATTTGGGGATTGATCTTGAAATATCTTAGTATAGCTAAAGAATCAACAAATTCTATTTTGAACTTGCTCCACCATTTAACCTTAAATTCTCTAGCAAGACTTAAGGGACATGGATTAGGAAATTTTTTGATATAAGTGTAATTCCAACAAAGAATCTAGGCTATTTTGAAGTTTGCACAAAAGAGTAATAACTTGTCAATATTTCGATTGATTTTTGAAGAGAATAAATTAAAACTTCCTTGAATTTTGACATAAAAAATTTGAAGAGTTGAATCACAAATTTTGAACCATTCTTAAAACCATGCTGGTAAAGTTTTTGAACATACAGAAGTAAATTGAATAAACCTTGAATGACAATAGTTATTATAAAAAAGAATATTGAACCATGCTTGTTTATAATCTTCATAATTGAAACTTTCTAGTTGAAAATAGATTTGAAATTTTTTGTGAGTGAAAGGAGATGATAGTTTCCTATCTTGAGGGGAAAGAACTTGAATTATTTTGATAGTTGAAAATGCTATCTTATTCAGATCCGATGGATTCATTTTATGTTCTAATTCTACTGATTGAGTTTGCAATAGAACTAGTTCATAAAATTCTCCTGATTTTTTGAAATCATCTGGAATGTAATTTTAGTTTCTTGGTAATATTTTATAAGCAATATCTTGAGGTATAGAAGCCTTTTGAAAGTCTTCTATAATTGATATTTGAATTTTGATATCTTTGAGAACATATCCAAAATTTTGAACATATTCTAGTTTTGAAAAATGTGAGGGAGTAGAAGGATTCGCGAAAGATGTGGCTGCTTCAAGGTAATTTCTTGAGGAATGAGGTATTGATCTAAGAGTAACAAATCTATTTTGAGTAGGTAATATTGTGGATCCTATTGATAGTTTGATTATTGAAGTATTTGATGAGGTTGTTGAGGTTGGAGATTTCATAGCATAATCTGCTATGATTTTCTTGGGAGAAGGAGAAGATTTATTTTTTTTTTCCAAACACAAGATGTATTGAAACACTAATGTTATGAAAACATATATATAATGAGTTTTGAAAAGACATAATAATTTCAATTAAATTTTTTTAAAAGAATATTGATGTTTGGAGAAATTGCTGGAAAGTATAAACATATTTCTCCACAATTTTATAAACAATTATTTTTTGAAATATCTTTTTCTTCCTTTAAATCAGAATCTTCTTGTAATTGATAAATTTCTTCTTCTTCTTCTTGAGAACTTTTAGTTTCAAATGTTGAATTTAACAAAAGATTTTGTAATTGAACTTTTAATTCATCACTAACACTCAGATTATTGATCTTTTGTTTCATTTTACAATTTCTACTATAATAACCAAATTGACCACACTTGTAACACACTATTGCTTCTTTATCTTTAAAAATTCTATCTTTTCTATCCTTTTGAGGACTATTTTATTTGCTGGTTTAGTTATGTAACTATTTCTTTTTGATGGTCTTGATATCATTCTTCTACTAGCCTTTATTTACTTTTTGCTTTTTATTGAAGGGGCTTTTTGTATGGACTTATAACCATATTTTTGATAGACTGTACCTAATTTCTTTTTATTGATCCTATTTTCATTTTTTGTTCTAACTTTTTAATTTTAAATCTGTACATAAGGCTAATCCTTTTTGATTTATGGTATTGATTAATTGACTATACATTAATTCTATCCATGGTATATTGCCATTGAATTCTTACAGGTAATCGGCCTAACAAACATCGCCATAATCCATCCAAACATACCAATCAAATTTTCATATATTCATATGATCAAATATTCTCCCCCTTATTTCTCCAACAAATATTCTAATTACAAGTACACTTGAGGATCTCTAGGGAATTACCAATGAATACTGGATTTCAAAATAATAAAACATTTAGAAAATATTATGCTACCAAATCTATTCATAAATAAGAAACATTTTATTCATATCATAATATCAATAATCAAGTCATATCATTAAACATTCCAAGTAGCATAAACTTCAAAAATATCCAAAATTCCATATCCCTGTAATATGAAATCATGGATTCTGCAAATTGTATTTGTTGATGTGTAAATTTGGTCAACCCAAGTCTAGAACCCCAAACTGCAATTTGAATGTAAAAGAGAGCAAGAGAGAGAGAAAGAGGAAAAACATGGAGACACTAAGAATTTATAATATAGTTCAGCCAAAATCAAGGTTTACACCCATGATTATCTTATTTCTCAGTATTTTTGCTGAGTATTTTGGCAAAGTGATAGCATCTTGTTGTTCCCCCTTTTTTACAATGATTTCAATCCCTTTTTATAGTAGCCGAGGTGTTACAATATAATTCCATAACGGAAATGAATAATCAATTGGTTATATAATGATCAATAACGAATTTCTATTAAATAGGCAACTAAAAGGATTGCTCTAAATTGATGACTAGGAAAGTATGCTTTGAACTACGGGCTAGACTTTGGCCTTAATGACCTAAAGTTACTGCTTTGACTCGTGTTGACAAGCGGTCTGAGTTTGCATTTGGCAACCTATTGCCTTACTATGGTGACCTTAATCCTGGTTGAGCTGGACCCTTACTAGTTGGGCTTGTCCATTGAGCTTTTGCCAACCCATTTGTATGGTTTCAAAAATACCCACAATGTTAGCCCCTAGCTTTTAGTGCGATTTGTGAACTGAGAGCTATAGTTGCTGGTAAAGGTTATCAATCGTGTTCTACTCTATTGTCATTTTAGACTTTTGCCTGTCGTTTCATCTACACTAACCCACACCACCATTACTATATTTAATGTGCATATTTTTCCATAACCGTCAATGTGGCAATGACTGAGCCTTGCTTTTCACTGGACCATTAGATCAAGGGTAGTTGATCAGTCTCCAAATCTAACGGTGAGGCTGATTGAGTTATATAAGGTGAGGAAAACCCTTCTTTCCCTGTTGCTTCTTGCTTTTGAAAACCAGTGCTTCTATTTCTTGCTTGTTTCTCAAGTTCACAACTAGTGGCCATCATTCCTCATTTTTTCTAATCCATTAAGTTTGCAATAGCAATTTTTGAATTCAGGCTATTAGAGACCTATCTTGCTTATTATTCTTTTCAAAACTCATCTCATTTTATTGACACAGTAAGTTTTCTCAAACTCTAAGCTTCTGCTTCCATGAATGCCTTACTTTGTGGGTTTCTGATATTTTTATTGCTTGGAGGGTTCAATGGTGTAAGCTTGTCAATTATTAGGGAATTTTGCCTATTGGTTGGTTCTATTGTATGATTATTTGTTCACCTTTTATTGTTGGCATATGATATATTTTATGAGATACCTGTAGGTTTTGGGGTCATAGGTTATATAGTCTGGCTTTCTACTTATTTCCTAGGTTTAGCAGCCTGATTGGTTTGTTGGTTGAGCCCCTTATTTTTAGTGGTCTAGGTCTTAGATGTAGTGATATGAGGTGTGTATGATCTACTGCATAGAAAATTCACTGTCTAGTAGATAAGAGCTTTAGCTTTTAGGTATGGTCTACTTGCAATAACCTGATTATTCTTTCATCTATGTAGATGTCTACAGTTCATGGATGCTGTGGTCACCAAATAGGGAGTGCTAACAATTCTAACTCTTCAGCTCGAAGTGAGGAGCTAGTGCATTCCATAAATGAAATGGCCTTTAGGAGTGGTGAGGTCATTGAGAGGTTTGCTACTCTTCCTGACCCTACTGAGGGCTAGTAGGTCATTGAGAGTCAGATATCTCCAGATTGCATAGTGTTTCATCACCACATTTTAACCATCAATCTAGATAAGCTTAGAAGCATTGTTCAAATGTACTAGTTCTTTAAGCGCTATCACATCATGGCATCCTCATTTGATAACCATGCCGCTTATCCTCCCCTAAGATTTATTGCTATTAGCACCCACCATCTCGCTGCTGGGCTTAGGTTCTCTGTTCACTCTTATATTGTAGATTTATTGAATAAATTGAAGCTTTGGCCTTTTCAGCTCACGCTAAATTCTTATTCCTAACTCACCTCCCTTACACTCCTTTACCTCAAGAATAACCTCCCTCCTCCTTCAATAAGGGTTCTTTGTTATCTTTATAGCATTAAGGGCATAGATCAAAGGGGTGGGCTTTACTATCTTTCAGCTTGGCAGACCAAGTACAAGAAAATTTTGCCATAAGGTAATGCTAAGGGCAAGTCTAACATGGGGAACTATAAAACCCACTAGTTTTATGTTTCTTGCCCTTTTTTGCATCATCTTCACAACTTTGGTTTCATCCTTACCCCTGGTAAGCGAGCTGAGGACATGCAAGCTTGCATGAACTCGTGTATTTATTGTGTTCTTAGTTTGACATTTTGTTTCATTTTGCAGATGGAGTTGATAAGGGGAAACCAACATTAGGGGTTGAGGAGGTCAAAGTGCTAGGTTAATTTGTAGCTGTGGATGACCTAAAAAATGACCTCAAATTTGACAAGGACCTTCTGTGTTCCTACAAGCTTGCTTCAGCCTTGAACATTGAACTCCTTGATAGCACCACAAACATTAGAGCTTGTAGAATTAAGGTGGTTAGCTTAGCAAACTTCCAAAAATATAAAGATATGGTGAGGCTGAATCTTCGCATACCACTAAGCCCTACTCGATCTGTTGACCCTACTAGTAAACCTCATCAGCTTTTGCTACTGCTACAAGTGAATTTTCTTCTCTGGCTATGGCAGTAGCAACCTCACAGGTTCTAGCTCCCTCCTCGCAACATGAGGTGGTCGAGGCATTTGAGGTCCTTTCCCCATCCAACTCCCTGCTAAAAAGTAAAAAATAGACAAGGGGAAGGGAGTTATCGCTACAAAATAAGTGGCACCTGGGGTTGAGACCAAATGGTAACCTGATAACCTTGGCCTAAGGATAGGGGAGAACTTCAACATCCTCTAGGAGAATGTGGCCCAGATCTTGGGGACTCGTACCAAGGCATTGGAGTAGAAGATATTCAATGAGGGCTTGATGGGCTATATAGCTTGTCATGGTCTGCTGATAAGTTAAAGTGTTTTCACTTCGGTTCTTTTACCTGTTTATAAGCTAACTTGATCTTTTGACTTCTCAGAGTGTGTTGGGGGCAATAAAGCTGAAGGATAAGCTCTAAGCTTGGGAGAAAGAGAAGAAAAAACTTAAGGGTGACTTGGCCGCCATAGCAGTTGAGGCATTACAAGCTAAAAGACAAAACACAATTACTTGAGGTCTAACTGAGAGACGTC
This sequence comes from Saraca asoca, assembly GCA_026873985.1. Lineage (NCBI taxonomy): Eukaryota > Viridiplantae > Streptophyta > Magnoliopsida > Fabales > Fabaceae > Saraca > Saraca asoca. The sequence goes on along the minus strand of JANHAO010005026.1, from coordinate 17,732 downwards.
AAGATCACTAAGAAGGAAGCTAAGAAAGCTCTATCTTATGAAGTGGCAAACCACGAAGCCATCATGTCCAGTTTTGCCTCAGATCTCAATAAGGCTATTGACAAGTTATCAAGAGTAAAGGATGAGCTAGACGTGGTAGTGCTGCAAGCTAAGGCTTCTAAGAAGGAGAATGAGGCAGCCATGAATGAGATTGCTTTGGCGAAAGAGGAGACCACTCGAGCTAAGGCAGAGATCACTGCACTAGTCGTGAAAGAAAAAGAAGATACTACCCTAGGCTTCTTGTACACCTTGTGGCAAGAGCACCTAGAGATGGACTTTCCTTTTTTGGCTGAGATGTTCATAAGGCCATTAAAGGCTTCAAGGAAGCCGCGATGGCAGTCTCTCCTAATAAAGGTTGCAATCCATAGGTGGAGTTTCTCATGCTCAGGGCTTTATTCAAAGAGAGAATAGCTCACAGGTCATGGAAGCCACTAATGATCAAATGATAGATGACCTACTTGCCCCATATGTTGACCCTCCAACCCAGAAGAGCTCAGCTACTAAGGACCATGGCCAGCCTTCTTTGTAGGCTATGGCCTTGCAATTTTGAGTTTCTCTCTTAAACTTTCACATGTAAATTCACTTCATTGAAAGAAGTGTTCAATGATTTTTGTAATGTTCCTACTTTATTCTCAATTTTCATAGTTGAATGTTCAGTAGGTAGTAGATGATATGTCAGCTAGCAATCCATGTTTAATAAGTATTAGTCAAGTTGAATGCCTAGTAGGTCACAAACAATAAGATCTAAGTTAATATGATTGGACCTCAACCATTAAACCATGACTTTATATGTCAAGTTAAATGCCTAGTTGGCCATATTAATGCATCTCAGCTAGCAAATCATGATAATGTATATTTGTCAAGCATGATAATATATATTTGTCAAGTTGGATGCCTATATAGGTCATGTCTCAACTAGCAATGTTTGCCCAGGTAGGTTATACCTCAACTAGTAAACCATGACAATGTATATTTGTCAAGTTGAATGCCCAAGTAGGTCATGCCTTAGCTAGCAAACCATGATAATGCATATTTATCAAGTATGACAATGTATATTTGTCATGTTGAATACCCAGGTAGGTAGTGCTTCAGCTAGCACAAGTCAACTTTGTCAACTGAGAATAGCTCACTTCCTAAATAGCACTTTGCTAAAAAGTTATTTAGAAATAAACACTAATATAAAAATTTGAGGAAAAACATAGGTGCTTTTATTAATTTCTGAATAACATTACAGGATTAGAATATGGTTCTCATTGCAGGTGCCTACTCTTGGTTAGGAGCTCGTTGGGGCTATTAAGGTCACTATTTCTCAGGTCATACCACATAGTCTTTCAAGCAACCTCTCTTGATCAGTTCCTCAATTGCGTCTTTGAGTGCCCAACAATCCGAAGTATTGTGCTCGATTTCATCATGGTAAGCATAAAATTTGTCTTTGTTTCTAAACTTGTTGGGAATCCTTATAGGATTAGGCTTCTCGAAGTTCTCTTTATCCTTCTCTGTTACAAATATCCTATCTTAAGTGTCTGATAGGATGTTATAACTGTCATGGTGACCTTGACGCTGAGGTCACTCATTCCTGGCCTTCTTTACAGCCTAATTATCTAAGCCATCCTTTTGGCTCTCTTTATCATTTCTGCCATTACTCCTCTTTTTATTCTTTTTGGAGCTATTCACCTCATCCTCTTGAGTAGACTTCTTAGGGCCAAAGGTCTCCTTCCACCTGATCTGTTTGGCAGCTTGTTTATAAAATTCACCCAAGTCCCTCACTGGAGACTTGTATATGCTTTCGTATATCTTTCCATCCTTGCATAGTCATGTCGAGATCACTATCAGGATGCTTTCATCTGAGGGATTCTTCATGTTGCTGACCTCTCGCCTAAACCAAGTGATGTAGTCTTTCAGTGATTCATTCTTCTACTAAAAAATTGTCATGAGGTGGTGGAATGGTGTGAGCTGCTTTCTCAGTGCTTTGTACTGGTTGATGAATCTCCTCTAACATTCTTCCTAATTATGAATGCTATGAGTTGGGAGACTCTTAAGCCATGTTTGAAGTATATCCCCAAGAGTGACTAGGAAGACATGGCATTTGACCAGAGGATTGGTCATCTAATAATCTATCTATACATTAAACATGTCCAAGTGGTCATACAGGTCATTGTCTGTATTACGGGATATTAGGGATCTTAAACTTGTAAGGAAGAGGCTCTGTCTCAATCTACCTGGTGAATGGTGTCCTTTTCTCGTAACAATTTTGATAGCCCTAAGCTAGAGGGTGTTTTTCTAACCATTTTACCCTTTGAAGTAGCTCTTCTACCCTCTGGTCCTATGCCTCAGATCAATGGCTGGAAGATCGCTAGGTCCTTTTACTTCCCTAGTCTTGGGAGTGGCAATCTGAGGTTCTATGCCTCCTATGCCCATGATCCAGTGAGTATTGATCTAAAACATGTCCCTGACTAGTCCTATTTGACTACATATTTAGTTTTTTGGACAAACATTGATTTTGTTGGAGAAGTAATGGGAGAAGATGGACTTATTGAAGAAATTGTTGCCTTAAGATAATTTCTTGGAGGTTAAGGTATGGTTCCAAGTATGGTAAGTCTATTTTGAGTGGGTAAAATAGTGGATTCTATTGAAGGCTGAATTATTGAAGAACTTGATGATTTTGTTGATGTTGGAGCTTTCATAGCATAGTCTAATATATATATTTTTTTTGGAAATATAGACTTTTTCATTTTTCGAACCTGAAAGATTTATAAAATTAAAACTTGAAGATGCAAAATGCTAGGCTTTTGAAAGCTTTATGCAATGAAATATTTGTATGCAGAAAATGAAAACTTAGAGGTATTTATAAGCTTTTGAATTCTTGACCTTTAAAAAATAAGTTGAAGAATGATTTTTATTAAAGTCTTTTCAAAGAATATTGACAATCGGAGAAGTTTCTGCAAAACACAAACATATTTCTCCATAGTCTTGTAAACAATTATTATTATTTTTATTTTCAGAAATATTTTCTTCTAAATCATATTCTTTTTGAATATGATATATCTTTTCTCCTTTCTCTTAATAATCTTCTAACTCAGATATTGGGTTTAATAAAAGTTGTTGTCATTGAAATTTTAACTCATCACTTACACTCAAATTATTAATTTTTTATTTCATTTTACAATTTCTATTGTAATGAAAGTAACCACATTTATAACATTCTATCTCTTGTCTATTTTTAAAAATTCCTTTTACTTTTTTTAGGTTTTTGATCGCTAGTTTGGGTTATTGGATTATTTATGTAACTAGTTCTTTTTGATGGTTTGGATAGTAATATTCTATTAGCTTTAATTTTCTTTTTCCATTTTATTGAGGGGACTTCCTATATAGATTCATAACCATATTATTGACAAAATGTTTCGAGCTCTTTTTTATTAATTCTATTTTCATTTTTTTATTCTAGCTTTAAATTTTATATCGATACATAGAGCTAAACCTTCTTGATTCATGGTATTGATTAATTGTCTCTAAGTTAATTCTACCCAAGGTATATTTCCATTGAATTCTTTTCTTAAATGACTTCTTACCTTTTCTACAAATTAATTTAGAAGTCATGCTATAAATTTTTCTTTAAAATAAGCTAAATTACAATATGATTTTGTAAAAGTTCTTGATAAAAATACATCTTTATACCATCTAAAATTTGTTAATGTTGGACACCTATGATTTAATAAGGCTTCAGCTCTATCTTGAATTTGTGAAGGATTTTCTACAAATTGTTTTGTTATTGATTCTATTAAGGTATTGATTATATCAGTTGTTTAAACTATTTATCCATTTACAAATTCTAATTTGACCATTTGAAATATTTGAGTTTTTTTAGATTCTGATACATTAAAATCTCAGCATCCCTTTAATGGACCTGAAAATCCTGCTATAATTAAATTAGCAATTTATGCTTCATCATTATCTTGAATTTTGTATGCTATTGCTACCATAATTATATTTTTTAAAGTATTGATTATTTCATATTCACTTTTCTCATCTATATTCCATTCATGGGCTTGATGTCCATCATAGGAGTTTTTCCAATATTAATTTCTTTCTTCATGGTAAATATCTGAAGGAGTGAGTCTTGAATAATAATTTCAAGTTTAGTAATTTTGATTCAACTTTTGCCCTTGTTTTGAGGTGTATCCCACATAATTTCCATGCATTTTATTAATTTATTAATTTTCTAGAAATTGATTTTCTAATTGATCTAATTTTCTTTCTTTTGAAATTGTATTAATATCTTTTGGAGCTTTTCCATTTACTATTGAAGATTTTCATTAGTAGTTAAATTTTGTAATTTCATAATAATTTCTTTTAATAATTCTTCATTATTATTTTGTTTTCTTATTTTCATTTTTTTAATTCTTCTTGAGTCATAGAAAATGGTTTAAAAATAGGTTGTTCTAATTTTGCTTTATTTTTTGAATTTTTAAGATTTTGAAGTGATATATAATTTGAAATACTATTTACAGAATTTTTTAGATTATTTAGTTAAGTAGATATTGTATGAAGAATTTAATTAGAATAATTGTTTTAATGTTGAATATTTTTTATTTGTCTAAGATTTATATTATTTTGGCATTCTATTTCTAATGCTCCTATTTTGAGTGAAGAAGTAATTATTGATGATTCAAAATGTTCAAATTTTATTTCTTCCAAAGGAAGGTGGTTTCCTATAACTGTTTTATTTGTTAAAGTTTGCCATTGCTATTTTGATCTTTGTATCATATTAAGAGAATTTTGAAATTTACTTACTCTTAACTTTTCCTGTGATAAATCTTGTTTTTTTATTTTTTAAAATATTTTATTAGTAGAAATCAAATTTTTTGATAAGAATTCTGTGTCTTTTGAAGTTTGAGTATTTTACTTGTTGGATTATCTAAATTTTTATTTGTACTCTTTTCTTCCTTAGATGTACTAGATGATGAATTTTTTGAAGTTTTTTCTATTTTTGGACCCTTTACGTAACACTTGTCTCTTGAGTTTTCTTCTTTAATCTCCATTTTGTCTTTTGTTACTACTTCTATTTCGTTTTCTTGCAGGGAATGTTTGTTGAGTATTTTAGCTGCATGTTTTTTGTCATCTTCTTTTGATTGTTTGTTGGAAGCTTCCTTACTAGCTTTATTATTTGTTGTTTTAGTATTTAGATTAGGGTGGCATGTAATGATTTTATTGGGTTTTGGATGAAGACTACTTACTATGCATGTACTAGTTTTATTAACTTATTTCATTTTTATGCAATTATGTACATGAACTATTGTTTCTTCAATGTTTCCTTTTGACTTTTCATCTCTTTTTACTACTGCTGACTTTTCAAAGATTTTTGTTTTTTTTTCTTTTTTATTTTTATCCAATTTCTTTAATTTTTGAAGTAAATCTTATATTTCTCTTTTAGATGTTTTAACAAAAGGATTCTCTATATCCTTTTCTATACAAAAATTTTCTAACCAATTAAAGAAATATATCTGTTTTGGTTCTTTTTCTATAGTTTCTAAATATTTATCTCTTAAAAATTTTCTAAATTCTAAAGGAAAATTTGAAAAATACTAACTTTTTTCTTGATTTTCTGGGGAAGTATAATGTTTTTGAAGTAACTCATGATTCATTTTGAAATCTCTTTTTAATATATTGAGTTAATCAAGTAGGTTCTTGTGTTGAAGCATATTCTACTTTATATTGAAATTCTAGGATATTTTCACTATAGTTCACTCCTTGAAGTTTTATTTAAGGTTCTCTTGATTCTAAATCTACATGTTTCCATGTATCCAAATCAAATATTGAAGTTGAGTCTTCAGAATATTTTGAGGAAATTTGTGAATTATTATTTCTAGATTTTGAGATTTTTTGAAATTTTAACGTTACATCTCCCAAAGGATTTTCAATTATTTGATTAATTATTGAATTTTCTACAAATTTTGGAGGCATTAATTTTGATAATTTCCATTCTTTTATAAATGAAATTCAATCATGTATTAAAGGTTTTAGAGTTAATATTGAATAATTTCTTGTATTAACTTCTATTAATAAGGTTTCATGTTTTGGAGAAATTTTTAAAGTTTTATTATTGACATTAGTTTTCATAATTTTATAATAAATTCCATAAATTATATCTATGTATCTAGTACCTTCTATCCAAGTTCTTTCTTTTGTTTTGACAAGTAAACTTCAAAAATTTTCTATCTTTGGATTATTTAAGGCTACTGTATAATCTGAAAAATAATTGAAATATACAAGACCATTATGAATATTTGATTGCAGATAAGATAATATTGAATTTTTGAAAATTATTGCTTTAATATCTCTTGACACTATTAATATTAGAGTGTCTATTCCTAACCTATAGAGAGGTTTGGCTATTACTTAAATTAATCTTACGTATAAATAATTATAATATTTTTTATGTTTTTCTACTAAATATTTTGAAAGAAGAGGTATTTTATCGTAAGTTTGATGGATACTTAAATTTTGCTCACAAGTTTTAATAATATAATCTTGGAAAAAATCAAAAGTATCTATTTTGTAAATTTGTTGAGTAGGTACTTTAGGTATATTCCAGTTACGTAATTCTTATTCTATTTTAGAAATAACTATTTCTTGACTATTAATTATATATTGATTAACCTTTTCTAGACAAGGTTCTTGAATAGAGGTTGATGGTATTAGTTCTTTATGTTTGGAGGATAGTTTTCTAATTAGATATGTCATTATTACTAAAGAGTTATATCTAATTATTGAGGTTTTGGTTTACTCACTTAGGTTTTCTAGATCTGGCTGTACAAGACCACACCTATCTACAAGACCACTTTACACCATGGGACCATTTAACATGCCCTCTCAACTTCACAACGGCTGACCAACATGGTTCTTAAGGCGCACCAACGCAGTGTACCAATGTTGACTAATGCACAATTGGTATGTAGAAACCCTAAGTTTTGACCTTTACCATAATAATTTTTGGCATATCTACAGTAACTCCTATGCTCACTTAACTAGACACCCTATCTCTCTCCTCACAAGGCTCTGATAACTCTAAGATAGCAATGTCAAACTTAGTTAGAAAACTATCCTCCAAAAACAAGGAAATAATACCTTCTGGTCAAAAGTCTAGTTCAGAAAGCCTTAGCCCAAAACAAGTAAATCAAGACAAAATAAATAGTCAAGAAATAATTATTTCAAATATAGAGCAACAATTACGTAATTGGAATATACCCAGAGTACCCACTCAAGAAATTTACAAAAAGGAACCTTTGATGTGCTTCAAGATTTTATAATAAAAACTTGTGAACAAAATTTAAGTATTTATAAAACTTATGACAAAATACCTTTACTTTCAAAACACTTAGTCAAAGAACATAAAAAACATTATAATTATTTACATATAGGATTAATCCAAGTAGCTGCAAAATCACTCCATAGATTAGGAATACATACTCCAATATTGATAGTTTTAAGAGATACAAGAGCAGTAACCTTCAAAAATTCAATATTAGCCTATTTACAATCGAATCTCCATAATGGTCTTATATATTTTAATTATTTTTTAGATTATACTGTAGCCTTAAATGACCCAAATATAATAAAACCTTTTAAGTTTACTTGTCGAAACAAAAGAAGGAACTTGGATAGATGGAACAAAACATGTAGATATAATTTATAGAATTCATTATAAAGTTATGAAAACTAATGTCAATGATAAAGCTTTAAAAATTTCTTTAAAACATGAAACCTTATCAATAGAAGCTAATACAAGAAATTCTTCAATATTAACTCCAAAACCCTAAAACATGATCAAATTTTATTTATAGAAGAATAGAAATTACCAGAATTAATACCTCCAAAATTTGTAGAAAATTCAACAATTAATCAAATAATTGAAAACTCTTCAGGAGATGTAACATTAAAATTTCAAAAAAATCTCAAAATCTGAAAATAATAATTCAAAATTTCATCAAAATATTTTGAAGACTCAACTTCAACATTAGATCTAGATTCATGGAAACATGTAAATTTAGAATCTAGAAAATCTCAAATAAAATTTTAAGGAATAAATTATAGTGAAAATATTCCTGAATCTTAATATAAAGTAGAATATGTTTTAACACAAGAATCCACTTCACCAATGTATTTAGAGAAGCAAAATCAACTCAATATGTTAAAAAGAAATTTCAAAATAAATCATGAGTTACTTCAAAAACATTATACTTCCCTAGAAAATTAGGAAAAAAGAAATTGGTATATTTCAAAATTTCCCTTAGAATTTAGAAAATTTTTAAGAGATAAATATTTAGAAACTATAGAAAAAGAACTAAAACATTTATATTTCTTTAATTGGTTAGAAAATTTTTGTGTAGAAAAAGATATAGAAAATCCTTTTGTTTAAACATCTAAAAGGGAAATACAAGATTTACTTCAAAAATTAAAGGAATTGGATAAAAATAAAAAGGAAAAAAGAAAATCTTTGAAAAGTCAAAAAGAAACATTGAAGAAGCAATAGTTCACATACATAATTGTATGCAAATGGAAGAAGATAAGAAAACTAATACATACATAATAAGTAGTCTTCAACCAAAAACCAATGAAATCATCACATACCATCCTAACCTAAACACTAGAGTATCAAATAATAAAGCTAATAAGGAAGTTTCCAATAAACAATCAAAAGTAAATGATAAAACTTATGCAACAAAATTCAACAAACATTCCACACAAGAAGACAAAATAAAAGTGGTAACAAAAGACAAAATAGAGAAAAAAGAAGAAAACTCAAAGAAATGCTACGTAAAACATGCAAAAGAAGAAGAATCTTCAAAAAAAAAAAAAAAAACTCACCATCTACTATGTCTAAAGAAGAAAGGACTACAAACAAAAATTTAGGCAATAATTCAACAAATAATAATAATACTGAAGCTTCAAAAAATATAAAATCTTTACCCATTATATCAAATTATCTAAATATCAATGTTCTTTCAAAAGATTGAAGACCTAAAATTACAAATAAAGAAATTTAAAAAGAATATTTATTAAAATTAAAAGAAATAATTTATCAAAAAGAAAACAAAAAGAAAATGTAGAACCATATAACTTACAGGAAATCTTCAATAGAATTAAAAATTCTATTAATCAAATTACCATTCAAGACTTACACACAGAAATTAATAATATCAAAAAAGAAACAAAAGAAATAAAAGAGAAAATTTTAGAAATTGAATTAGAAATTTTCAAGCTATCTTTAAAAAATCATTCAAAAGGAAAAGTAATAATAAAAGAAGATTGATGATGAAAATTAAAATGTTAAAATTTAACAAGAAAATGAAAAAAGGGAGAAGATCCATATGTAAATGTACTTCAAAGAATTCAATTTCATAAATAGATATGTGAAATTAATTTAGTAATCAATAATAAATTTCATCAAACATTTCATGTTTTAATAGACTTTGGAGCATATTTAAATTGTATTCAAGAAAGATTAATTCCAACAAAATATTATGAGAAAACTAAAGAATCTTTAAAAAATGCTTAATATGCTAATTAATTACAAATTAGAAAATGCTCATATTTGTAATCAAGAAATCTCTTTTAAAATATTTTTGTCTTAGTCAAAAATATGAATGAATCAATAATTTTAGAAACTCCATTTTTAATTCAAATTTATCCTTTTAAAGTAACACCCGAAGGAATTTATCCTTTAAAATTCAAAAATATAATATTTAAATTTACTTTACCCCCTATATCAAAAAATGTCAATATCATTCAAGAAAAGGAAATTTATATAATAAATATGCTTAGAAGAAAAGAAAATTTTATTTATGATCTTCAAGATGAAATTTATCACATGAGAATAGAATAAAGATTAAAAAAAATCCTCAAATTTAACAAAAAATTGAAGAATCAAAAACTCTTTTTGAAAAAGAAGTATATGCAGAAATTCCAAATGCCTTCTAGGATAGAAAGCGGCATATGATTTCTCTACCATATGAAAAAGATTTTGATGAAAGAAATATTCCTACAAAATCAAGACTAATTCAAATGAAAGAAGAATTATTAAATTATTATAAAAAAGAAATTCAAGATTTATTGGATAAAAAATTAATAAGGCCAAGCAACTTCCCTTGGAGTTGTTTAGCTTTTTATGCTCAAAATCAAGCTAAAATAGAAAGAGGAGCCCTAAGATTAGTAATTAATTATAAACCTCTCAATAAAGTTCTTCAATAGATTAGATATCCAATTCCAAATAAAAATGATTTATTAGGAAGATTATATAGTACAACAATATTTTCAAAATTTGATATGAAATCAGGATTCGAGCAAGTTCAAATTAAAAAAGAAGATAGATATAAAACTGCTTTCACAACATCCTTTAGACATTATGAACGGAACATAATGCCCTTTGGTTTAAATAATGCTCCCTCCAAATTTCAAAACATGATGAATGATATATTAAATCCTCATACTTACTTTTCAGTAGTTTATATTGATGATGTTCTAATCTTTTCAAACTCAATAGAACAATATTTTAAACATCTAAAAATATTTTTCAATATAATTAAAAGAAATGGTTTAGTTGTTTCTCAAAAGAAGATGAAATTATTCCAAATAAAAGTTAGATTTTAGGACATGATATTTATCAAGAAACCATAACTCCCATTAGTAGATTAGTAGAATTTGTAAATAAATTTCTAGATGAGATTAAAGATAAAAAAATAACTTCAAAGATTTTTAAGATGTTTAAATTATTTTTCAAGCTTCATTCCAAATTTCAGTCATATTACAAAACCACTCTTCAAAAGACTCAGGACAGATCCTCCTGCATGGAATAAAGAAATGATAGAAATAGTCCAAAGATTAAAATCAACAGATTACAGTCTTCCATGCATAGGAATACCAAATCCTTATGCCCATATGATTGTAGAAACATATGTCTCTGAAATAAGATATGGAGGAATTCTCAGAAAAAAAGTTACCAAAGTCAGAATCTAAATAGGTAGTTAGATATTACTGTGGATGTTGGACTGAATCTCAATAAAAACATTCTACCATCAAAAAAGAGATTTTGTCTATAGTATTATGTATTACAAAATTTCATGATGATTTGATTAATAAAATGATTTTTATTAAGACTAGATTGTAAAGTTGCAAAAGATGTTTTATAAAAAGATGTCAAAAATTTAGTTGCAAAATAAATATTTGCCAGATGGCAAGTAATACTTTCTTACTTTGATTTTGACATTGAATTTATTAGAGGTAATCAAAATTCTTTTCCAGATTTTCTTACAAGAGAATTTCTTCAGGGAACAAAATGAGTCAAGAAGGATCTTCATCAACATAAGGTTTTAATCAAAATCCTTTGAGACTTATCTCCCCTTTAACTTATATCATATTTTCAAAAGATTTTCCTCAAGAATTAAAAGAAAATATTTATTTAAGAGCTCAAAAATTAGCTCAAGAAAAATAACAATTTTTATTTAAATCCTTAATCTCAATAGATGAAATGCCTCCTCCTAGTATGACTTTCTCATGGGATGATGAATATTTCTATAAAAATGATTTAGTATCTTGTCCAAAAATTAATCCAAATCATCAAACAATTCCTCCTCAATATCCCCTATGTCCCTATAATCTTCTTTATAGTATTCCTTGTGTCAACATAGACCTTGATGTCATAAAAAATATCCATATCACCAATTAAGACAAAACCACAATTATTACTCCAGAAACCCTTCTTGATTATGGTTATCTTAGACAAATCATTATTTCAAACCCTCAACAAGTCAATAATTTTGGAAGAAAAATAAGATTTTATGTTTCTAAAGCTTATTCAAGAAAATTTGCTAATACCAAATATGTTCAATTGTATGTTCAAAATATTCCGCCTAAGTGGACCCCAATAGGAAAACTTATTCCTTCTCAGCATTATATCAAAATTTCTTCCTCTCTAGATAGAAAACCTGATTTATTTGACAAAAATGATATTCATTGGACCTGCTTAAAATCAATTAATGATCAACTTCTAGTAGCATAAAGTAAGAAAAATGCTTACAATTAATTTAAGAATTCAAAATGGCCAAGCGCAAGACTTTTAGGAATGGTTGCTTATCAAAAAATCAAAACTTATGAGAATTATCTTCTAGAGATACCTTTTCATTATGAATTTTCAAAAGAAACTTCAAAATTAGCTCATCAAGAATTCAAAGAATATCAAAAGATAAAAGAGAAATACTGGTATCATGAAGACTTTCAAAACTCCAGTGATCAAGAAGAAGACATGATTGATTCTGAATCAGAAAATAGTAGCAATTAAAGCAGTTGTCAACATTTTTAAGATTCCTTGACCTTATCAAAAATTGAGATCAAGTTTGCGAACAAGTCTAAATATCATGCATATTTAATAAACTTTCAAGTTCAAAAAGTTAATTCAATAAGATTTGAAGTACAAAAGCAAATTCAAGAATGCTTTGAAATCCGAAGACTTTGATAATGTCTATAAAAGAAAGCCATTCTCAAGATGTAAGGCACAGCCCAAGTTATTGAATTAGCTTTTGAACTTGAAAATTTATTGAATCTGCTTGAAATTCAAACTTATCTGTAATATTGAATTTCATTCTTAATAAGGTTGGGTCTATCTCGTCTGATAATCTTGAAAAATTGACAGGTACTTTAATAATTTGCATGCCCTTGGACTTTAGATAAGCTATAATAATTCTAATTTTAAAGAATCTTGAGTAGAAGACTTGAGCTACATATCTTCATCTTGATCATTGTTGTTTCTTGAAGAATTCTGAAATCCTTTATAATACCAATACTACTTGTCTATTTTTTTATATTCTTCATAGTTTTTTTGAACCAAATCATTTCTTCCTTTTGTTAATTCATAATGAAAAGGCATATCTAGAAGATACGATTCCTAAGTTACAATTTTTTGATAATCATCTGCTCCTAATATTCTTGCTCCAAGTTGATCTAATTTTTTATATTAATTCCAAGCTATTTTCCTAGCTTGGGCTGCCAGAATTTGTTCTTTTGTAGGTATTGAGCAAAGCCATGGAATTTCATTTATGTCTAGTAAAGTGGGTTTATGGTTAGGATAAGAAGAGATTCGTATAATATGTTGAGCAAGAATAAGTTTTCCTAAAAGGGTTTATTATGGTGGTATACTTGTAATATATAATTAAATATACTTAGTGCCAGCAAACTTGTTTGAATAGATATGTGATACACAAAATTCTATTTTTAAAGTTCTATTTTTTTTTCCAAAATTGATCATTTGTTGAAGATTTGAGATAATGACTTGGTGGAGATGTCTATAGTCATAAAGTGTTCTTGGGGTAATAGTTATGATCTTATTTTGATTTGTGAGGCAAATATTTTTGAAAAGATCAAGATCTACATTGACAAGAGGGGAAACTATAAATTAATGGATAATGGCATAATGGATGTTCAAGAGGAATTATTTGACAATTTAGATCGGTTTTTGGACAAGGTACTATGTCTTTTTCAAAATACTCATCATTGCATAGTATTGTCATACTAGGCAAAGGGTTTTTAGCTATTGAAGATAGGAAATTAAACATTAGTTCTTGAAATTCTTGTGCTAAACTTTGAGCTTTTGAATAAATACTTTCTTTCAAATCTTGAGAGAGTTTTTGGTAAAAAGAATATGTCATAGAAGACATAATTCTTAATGAAGATGAATTTTGAAAGAAATTTTGACTTGATGAGAATCCTTCTTGATTCATTGAGATCCTTGCAAAAATTCTTTTGTAAGGAAATCTAGAAGGGAATTTTGTTCACTTTTCATAAATTCAATATCAAAATCAAAGTAGGATAAAATTGCTTATCATCTAGCAAATATTTATTTTGAAATCAGATTTTTGACATCTTTTTGTAAAACGTCTTTTGCCGCTTTACAATCTACTCGTACCAAAAGTTTTTTATTTATCAAATCATTTTGAAATTTTCTAATGCATAATACTATAGATAAAATTTCTTTTTTGATAGTAGAATATTTATTTTAAGATTTGATCTAGCATTCTAAATGATATCAAACCACTTGTTCTTTGGAAGATTTTAACTCTTCTAATTTTTGTTTGAGGATTCCTCCATAACCTATTTCTAAAGCATCTATTTCTACAATTATAAGAGTTTGAGGATTTGGTATGCCTAAATAGGGAAGATTATAAATTATTGATTTTAATCTTTTAATAATCTCCATCATTTCTTGATTCCAGGTAGGAAGATCATTTTTAAGTCTATTGAAAAGTGGTTTACTAATATGACTATATTTTGGAATAAAGTTGGAAACATAATTTAAACATCCAAAAAATCTTTAAAGTTATTTTTTATCTTTAATTTTATCTGAAAATTTATCAACAAATTCTATTGATCTAATCATTGAAGTTATTGTTCCTTGATATATATTATATCTTAAAAATCTAACTTTTGTTTGAAATAATTTCATTTTTCTTTGAGAGGCAACTAAACCATTTCTTTTGATGATTTTGAAAGATGTTTGTAAATTCTTAAAATGTTGCTTAATTGAATTTGAAAAAAATAAAAATATCATCAATATAAACTATTGAAAAATAAGAGTATGGATTTAAAATATTATTCATCATATTTTGAAATTCAGAGGGAGCATTTCTTAATCTAAAAAGCATTATGTTCCATTCATAATGTCCAAACGGTATAGTGAAAGTAGTCTTATATCTATATTCTTCTTTAATTTAAACTTGCCAGAATCCTGATTTCATGTCAATAACCTTCTTAATAAATCATTTTTATTTGGAATTAGATATCTAATCCATTGAAGAACTTTATTAAGAGGTTTATAATTAATTATTAATCTTGAGGCTCCTTTTTTCTATTTTAGCTTGATTTTAAACATAAAAGACTAAAAAACTTCAAGAAAATTTGCTTGGCCTTATTAATTTTTTATCTAACAAACCTTTAAATTCCTATTTACAATAATTTAATAATTCTTCTTTCATTTGAATTAGTCTTGCTTTTGTAGGAATATTTCTTTCATCAAAGTTTTTTTCATATGGTAGAGAAATCATATACTGCTTTCTATCCCAAAAGGCATTTGAAATTTTTGCACATACTTCTTTCTCAAAAAGAATTTTTAGTTCTTCAATTTTTTGTTGAATTTGAGAATTTTTTAATTTTTGTTCTATTCTTATATAATAAACTTCCTTTTGAAGATCATAAATGAAATTTTCTTTTCTTCTAAACATATTTATTGAATGTATTTCTTTTTCTTAAATAATATTGACATCTTTGGATATAGGGGTAATGTAAATTCAAAACATATCTTATTAAATTTTAAAGGATAAATTCTTTCTAAAGTTACTTTAAAAAGATAAATTTCAATTAAAAAAGGAGTTCCCAAAATTAGTAATTCATTCATGTTTTTGACTAAAACAAATGTATTTTTGTAACAAATTCCTTGATTACAAATATGAGCATTTTCTAGTTTGCAATTAATTTACATATTGACGCCATTAGCATTTCTTAATAATTCTTTTATTTTCTCATAATATTTTGTAGATATTAATCCTTTTTTAATGCAATTTAAATATGCTCTAGAGTCTATTAAAGTATGAAATATTTGATAAAATTTATTATTGATTACTAGATTAATTTTACATATCCGTTTATGAAATCGAATTCTTTTAAGAGCATTTGCATATGAGACTTCCTCTTTTTCGTCTTTTTCTTGACAAGTTTTAGTATTTTGATTTTAGCTTTCATTATCTTGTTCTTCTCCTTCTATTATTGCTTTTCCTTTTTAATTATTTTCTAAAGACAATTTTAAAATTCCTAGTTCAATTTATGAATTTTTCTTTTATTTCTTTCTTGATATTATTAATTTTCATTTGTAAATCTTAAATAACAATTTTATTACTAGGATTTTTAAATCTATTAAAAATTTCTTGTAAATTGTATAGTTCTACCTTTTCTTTATTTTCCCTTTGATCAATTATTTCTTTAACTTTTAATAAATATTCCTTTTGAATTTCTTCATCTGTAATTTTATCTATTATATCTATTAGAGGTCCTAAATCTTTTGAAAGAACATTAATATTTGGTAAAGATTTTATATTTTTTAAAGATGTAATATTATTATTAGTATTTGTTGATTCTTATTTTAATTTTGAATTATTGATTATTTTGTTTCTAATAGATAATACATCTTTTATGGGGTTTTTTATCTTTCTCAAAGTCTTTTACTATAGAGTCGTTGATAGTTGCTAAGGTAGAGGTCAAAACTTAGAGTTTTTACATATCTATTGTGCATTAGTTAGCACTGGTACACTACATTGGTGAGCCTTAAAAGCAGCGCTGATCAGCCATTGTGAAGCCAAGAGGGCATGTTAGGTGGTCCTGTTATGTTGGATGGTCCTGTAGATAGGTGTGGTCTCATACAACTAGATCTATAAAACCTAAGTGAGTAAACAAAAACTATAATAATTAAAGATAACTCTTAACTAACAATGGCATAGTTAATTAGAAAACTATCCTCTAAGAATAAGGAACTAATATCTTCTGGTTAAGAGCCTAACCCAGAACAAATAAATCAAGACATAATAAATAGTCAAGAAATAGTAATTTCCAATATAGAGCAATGTAATACCCAAAAATTTATAATTTAAAAAAAAAAAAGAAGAGGGACTAAACTAAAAAGTTCTGTAGGGACAAAATTGAAAAGTTTTATAGGAGCTGGGCCTAAGTTAAAGGCAGTGCAAAGGTGTGGGATTAAAATGAAAATTTTATAAAATATTTTTATTATAAATAAGGGGCCAACCAGTTGCAGGTTGGCTAGCCCTGTTTCTTCCAGCAGCTTCACGCTTGGTCTCTCTCTTGAAGCTTTTCAGGCCTTCCTCCCTCTACTTCATCATTCTTCATCTTCTTTAACAAGATTCAACCATTGTTCATCACCTTCTCCTTGTTCTGGCGTATTCCTCTCTTTCTGGCGCGTGTGTGGTGCTGTGTTACTAGAGCTTTCCTCCTCCCTTATTCTCGAGTTATAGCACCAGCAAGCTAAGCCATTCGGCCATGGCAGTTTTGGCTATCGTTTGATCCTCTATTCACCAGTGGCTATCTTATTTCTTCTCTCTGACATTGTCCTTGGTTGGATGAGCCTGCAGCAGCTCGGTTTGGTTTCTATTTTGGCTCCTCTATTATTGTTGGTTCAGCCAACTTGAGTTCTGGGTTACTGCTGGCATTCTGGCTGATGGCGAGCTGAGAGTAGCTACTTTGGAACATGGTGAGTAATCCTAAATCATCTGATTTATTTTGTAGTATTCCGATAGCTAGATTTCAAAAAATTTTATAAAATCGTTATGTGTGAGTCATTACAAAAAAATTGGAATTTCCTTGTGGAATTGATTTAGATATGAATGTATGAACGAATTAAGATCATCGAGGCCAATGGATTTGGAATTCTGGCTGAGTTAGCTATAAGGAGTGATTGAGGTGAGTAAATTATCTCCCTCACACAATAATCCCCTCTTGTATTTTCTAAATGATAATTGTGTACTGAATATTGTGATTTTTAAGGAATTGAAATTTTATAGTATGTTTACGTGATTTTGTAATTTTGTTTGTATGTTGAATATTTTTATGAAATGATTTGTTGTGATGAAAATGTGTTTGTATTT
>JANHAO010005025.1:0-23229 GCA_026873985.1 Saraca asoca | reverse complement strand
GATGGCAAGAGTTAAAGTTAAAATCAGAGGAAGTCCAAATTTTTGGCCCAAATGACAAGAAAATAATTTGTTTTGGTACAAAACTATTACTAAACTTGAAGAAGGCCCTCGTCAAACTTTTTAAAGAGAATATTGACGTTTTTGCTTAGACAATGGTGGATATATCAAGAGTAGATTGCCAATTAACCACCCATAAGTTGGCTATAGACCTAAACATAAAATTGATCCATGAAAAAATGCACAACTTTAGGGTAGAGAGGTAAAAGGGAATTGAAGGTGAGATTACCAAGCTCTTGGCAGTATGCCTCTTTACAAAAGTTTAGAACATAACCTAGCTACCAAATGCGATCCTCATTAAAAAGGTAAATGGGTCGTGGTATATGTGTGTGGATTTCATCGACTTAAACAAAGCATGCCCCAAGGATTCCTTCCCTTTGCCCTTGATTGTTGAACTCATCAACTAAGCATCCAACTACAGCCTTTTCAATTTCCTGGATGCCTTCCAAGGTACAATTGGATAATGATGGATAAGCAAGGTAAAGAGAAAATGACATTTATCACAGATAAGGGCATATTCTATTATAATATAATGCTTTTTGGGTTAAAAAATGCTGAGGTAATGTACCAAATGATAATGAACAAGGTGTTCACTCAATAAATCAGAAAAAACCTGAAAGACTATATTGATGACATGTTTATAAAATTAGTTAGATATGAAGCCCATCCAGCAAATGTGCTAGAAACTTTCACCACATTAAATAAGAATAACATGAGAATCAACGCTAACAAATGTGCGTTTAAGGCATCCATCAAAAAGTTTCTAAGGTTCATGGTCATGTAATAGGGAATAGATGCGAATCTAGCTAAATGCAAGCATATTTTTAATATACAAAACCCTAGAAACTTATATGAAGTGCAGTGACTTAATGGAAGGATCACCTCCCTTATAAGGTTCATGTCGAAGTCAGCTAATTGATGCCTTCCTTTTTTAATATTATGAACGACATTACGAACTTTACCTAGTTCGAGGAGTACAAAAAAGCTTACAATAACTCAAAAATTACTTGTTGAAATTGCCAATCCTAGCACAACCAAACCTTAGTGATGTTTTTTACTTGTACTTGGCAATGATTTATAAGGTAATAAGTTCAATCCTTATAAAGGAAGAGGAGAAGTTAAGAAACTAGCTTATGCATTACTCATCTTGTCTAAGTGGCTTAAACCGTACTTCCAAGGCTACTAAGTAGTGGTTAGAATGGATAAGCTTTTGTGCCAAGTCCTTGAGAAGCTGGATCTCACGGGTGACTGGTATACTAATCTATCAAATTGAGCGAATACGATTTTAAGTGTGAATTTAGAAAAGTGATCAAATCTCAAGCCCTCGCCAACTTCATCACCAAAATGACTCACTTAACTTAAACCCTAAAGTAACCTAAAACCCTTTACTTGGATGTTTTTTATTGATGGTTCATCAAACGAAAAATGAAACAGGGTTGGAATCATCCTGGAAAGACCAAATTAAGCGTCCTTAGAATACTTCCCTAAATTTAAGTTCATTGTTACAAGCAATCAATTGAAGCACGAAACACTTATCACCATACTTCACCTGGCCAAGGAAGTAAGTGCAAAAAAAATAAAAGTACACAATAACTCTTAACTAGTAGTGGGGTAGATAAATGACACCTACGAAGTCAAGATACCAATGTTAATCAAGTATGCCGAGAAGGCTACACTTCTATTGCGTGACTTTGATCAAAACAAATTGGGTGAAGTCCCTTATGTTGAAAACAATCATGTGAACACATTATCTAAACTTGCTAATGCCAAAATCACCATTAATAATAGAGTAGTCCTCTAAGAGACACTCTCCATAGCAAACATAGAAGATGATAAAGCCATGTTCATTGACAAATCACTATACTGGATGGACCCTATATTGTCATACTTGAAACATAGTTAGCTCCCCTGTAAGAAGGAAGAAACCAAGAAAATAGTCAAGCATTGGTGCCATATTATCTACTTAATAGGAAACTCTATAAAAAAGCTCTTTCTCCTTATATTAAAATATCTTCATGACAGTGAAGAAAACTATGTTTTCCAAGAACTCCATGAGGGAATTTATAGAAGCCACATTATCGTATCTATCTTCACATGAACAATCCTCAATGGATACTTGTGGGCAACTACTAAAAAAGATTCAAAGAATATGTGAATAAGTGCTCCATATACCAAATGGTAGCCAAAATGACCCGGCACCCACTGATCAAGCTCCATTCGATCACCTATGCATGGTCTTTCTCCATGTGGAGAATCGATTTCACCGGCCCATTCTCACCCGCTTCATGTTAACTAAAGTTCTTAATAGTCATCATTAACCACTTCTCTAAATGGATAGAGGTAGAGCCTTTAGCGATAATTACTGCAAAAAAAAAAAACTAAAAAATTTGTGCTGAAATCTATTGTATGCAATTTTGGCATACCAAGTGCCCTCATTTCTAATAATGACACCTAGTTCTTAAGTGTCATTTTCACCAATTTCTACTAGAATTTCCATATAGTTTAAAAGTTTGCCTCTATGGAATACCTATAAACAAATGGCTAAGTCGAGTTGGCCAATTACATCATCTTATATGGGCTTAAGAAGCACCTAGAAAGCTTTAAAAGGCAATGAGTTGAAGAAATTCATTGTATTTGATGGGCATATAGGATAACCCATCAATAGGCCATAGAGTTTACTCCATTTACATTGACCTATGGTCACGATGCTCTCATCCCTATTGGGATTGGCAAACCTAATGCCTGCTTTATGCAATATGATGCCACATAGAATGATGAAAGGATGAGGATAGATCTTGATCTAGTAGAAAAGAATTGTGAGATAGCTAACATTCAAGCAAAGCATTAAGGCAAAAACGACCCACTTCTATGGGTAGAAAGTGAGGAAGATGAAGTTCAAACCAGGGGCATCAATGTTAAGAAAGGTACATAGCCTAAGAAGGAAAAGTGAAGAAGGTAAACTAGCACCTAACTAGGAAAGCCTTTTCACGTAAAAGATATATTAAACAATGGGACTTATCGCCTTCAGACAGTTAAAGGAAAATACATTCCCTGCACTTGGAACACAACTTATTAGAAGCATTATTTTGTCACCACATGATGATAGTTAGATTGCACCTTAGTATTATTGGCTAACTCAATAATATTTGCCAATAAACACAACCTATCTATGAATGATGACCGGGGTGATGATATGTCACGTCCCAATTCATGGAATGTGATCGGCATAAAAGGTAATCGTCAAAAAATCTTCTACAAGTCTGATAATGCAAATTATATATAAAAGACTCACAACTTTATAGATGCATACCTAAATATTTACGTAACAATTCTATCGAAAATTTGATAGAGTTTCCTCTCTTTATCGAACTTTCAGGCACAAGGCCTATACAAACAAAAAAGGCTACACCCTCATTACAACCTATACAACAATACAACAAAATGCAATGACCTAGATTACATAGGCTATATCCTACTAGGCATCTAGCAACCAAACATATGCATACACAATCTTATCAACTGCCAAAACTTTACACCATTGTTATATCTTAAATCTCTGCAGGGTATGATCCACTCTGTGAGTGACCAGATCCTAGGTCAGAATGGTATGGGGGAAAAACATGAGTATCCTCTGACTTTAAAAAATATGGAGAAAAAGGGAGTGAGTTTCATAGAAACTCAGCGAGCAGATAATCCCATTAAAAACTAAAACTTCATTTATAAATCGTATTTGAAGTCCACAAAGCAAAATGTGTGTATAGTTGTAATGACAAGCTTACCCATTTGAAATATATTACCTCAAAATAGGTTTGGAAACTTCCAGCCATCAAGAAAGTCAAACAATTGAAATATGATATTTAACAAAATGAAATAAGTAACAATGCATGATACCATTGAAAATCTCATCATAGCATAAACATAAGAAAACATTCAATAACTCTTTTTAAAGTTTATTAATACGCAAATAACAAAATATTCATCTAGAATCTCACAAAAAATTCCTAGAGGTAACCATAACATCATAAATATCTCCAAAATCAATCCAATACGCATGCTGAATATTTATATATTTGACAGGTCCACCATTATTTCTCTAATTCAATATGCTTGGTGAATATTCACATATTTGATAGGTTCACCCTTATTTCTCCAATTCAATGCATGCCAAATATTCATATATTCGATAGTTCCACCCTTATTTCTCCTTACATGTGCTAATCACAAGTGCACTTAAGGGTTACTAATGAATTTTCAATGGATCCAGGGCCTCAATTCATAAAGTCCTTTTTTATATTTAAACATCATAAGGAAAAATAAAATCTCGAGTACTAGTACCAACCACATAAACCAAGAATAAAAGCATAATTTTATCACGTCAAATTAATTTCTATATATATACACAACATACATTAAGCCCTCGAAACCAGGTAACATCAAAATCCCATTACTCAAATCATATTAATTCTCATCAAAAATTATTTTATAATGTAAATGGGATTTTAAGATATAAATAGGATTATCTATTCACATTAAGGACTTCTTATTGAACCAGTTTTCAAAGAAAAGATTTCAAAGTGCTAAATTATCTGACTAGAAAATTGGAATTATTCAGCCTATTCAAGAGTAGATGGTATCAAAATAAATCCTTGGATGTAAATTTGAAGTCCTATAATTAAGCACAACTATCTCATTCTAGTATTATACTATAATATCTAAAGCTAAAAATTCTCAAATTGATCACAAAACTACCACTTTAGAGAATCAATTGGAGCTCAAAATTTGGATGTTAATGGCTCAGTTCTTCGATAGGAATATTTCTGAAGCAAAACCACAATAGAAATTCCAACTTCCATCAACATTACATATAAGGCCTTCAGATAAATATCTTGAAAACTAATTGTAGGGTTGCTATAAAATAAATCTGATGATTTATGAATACTCACTAGAGTCCAAAGTACTGGTGGCTAGCTCAGCTGATGTCAGAATGCTGTCAGTGAGCCAGTTGGAAATGCTAATCGAATAACACCAAAATAAGGGATGAGCTACTGCCATGAGCAGTCAAGCAAAAGGGTCGCCAGATAAGAAAGGAAAAACGGAGAAGGATGATGGCTAGCTCATTGGACAGCGAAGACATAGCGGCCTGTGATTAAAAGGAGAGAAGAGAATAGATGTAAAAAAGCAAGAAGAAGCTTCGAGAAAAAGAAACTAAATGTGTGAAGGGAGAGGGGTAGCTGAGGAAATATTATAACATAAGGCAAAATGGGGAAATCTATGATTTAACCCCATTAACTTTGCCATCGACTTCAATAAAGCCCTTTTGAAAAGGGAAAATCGCATTATGATCCTAACAAAATTTTAAAATCTTCACTTTAGTTTATAAAAAAAATATATTTTATTTTCATTTTCTTATTTTATTTTTCAAGACATTACACGATACAATCACGGAGCCCATTCTTTCCATCTTCAATCTTCCAAGACGTTCTATTTATGTTTTGCCAAGAATAATATTTGGATAACGAAAAATTGAAATTAGTCATAATACATGTGCTTTTAAACTGTAAAGAAGTGTGAGCCATTTAAAAAGTAAATATTTATGTTGCTATCTTAATAAATCATTCCATATGTTTAACTTTGATTTCATCAAATTTAGAATATTAATTTCCTAAACTGTTATTCGCTATCATATGTTTGCTCAGCAGTTAAAGACTATGTATCTAAATATGCAAGATGAAGATATCAAAGTAATAATCGATGCTCAGTTTGCTTCTTGGTTTCACTTTTTTGTAAGTATAACTAGTAATTCCTTTTCCTATGTGATATTGTTTATAGTTGTATGATGAAATTTTGATATGAAATTATGTTATTCTCAGGTTCATAGTCCCTTAAATGGTGTGGTCAATTAATATCTGTTGAATTTAGATTGGGGTCCTTTAAGGGTGGTCAAAACATTTTCAATATATTTTGTCAATAGGTATAAGTTTCACAAACACCAATAAAGTCGTGGGAAAAAATAATTAACAGTGGGGTATATATGAAAGGCACAAAGAATGTCACAATAGGAGAAAATGACTTTTATAACAATCTTAAAGAGATTACATAGCTTAAGGATCTAGGATTGCTAATCAAAATTATGGTACTTGTTTATTATGACTGGTTTGATCCTATGTTAGGTCATGGTATGAAAATGCAATCCTAATATGACATAGTTGAAATCAAACATACAAGATAATATGCTAGGTATGACCCCTTAATTCTTATACAACAAGCAACACAAGTGCATTATACACCATACCCAAAGATAAAGAGGGATAAGTAAGGTTAATGGGTTGTTATAAAGACTAAGCCTCACAGAATGGTTGAGGATAAACGCATTATAGAACATGCTTACCAAGATGATCATATGTCATATGTACCTTAGTTAATTCTAGCAGATAATTTAATTATTAGCTTATATGATGAAGATGGTGGATATGAAAAGGTAGATAGGCTAATAGATATAAAAACAAGAGGGCGATGTTGACAAAGACAAGGAAAAGGATGAAGATAATAATGAAGAAGATGCAGAGAAGGAATTAGATGAATGATACTACAGTTCATTGTATGATGTGCTGACTTGTTACCTATATATATATGAGTGTTAAATTACTTTATTCATATTTCAATATATATGATTCTTTCCTAATTATGTCATGTGTGAACATTTACAAATGATAAGCCACAAGGGTACTAGATGAGGAGATAGAGGGCAGTGCTTATAGGGAGGAGATTTCCTCCATGATTCCCCTAGTAGCAATTTGCCTGTGACTATGGACTAAAAGCCCCCAATTGTCATTCCTCATGGCTACACTTTCATGCCCACATCGTGACCTATATCTAGCTAGACAAAGCCACTTGCACAGGTGTTGATATAGACGTAATCGCAGCAGTAACAAGACCTACCATTAGGGACAATTGGGACATCACAGATGGTGCCTCCACCTTCAGGAGTGGCATTTTCCTGTAGACAGCTTCCACTCCCTAGGGTACTCGTCCTTAGTCCTAGGGAGACCATTATGCCTTACAGGACAAGGTTTCTATTTTTTATTATGAACTTTATTTTTTACATGAACTTTATTTTTAATTTCTTAACTATGTTTATTTTTATTTGTAGTTTTTTTTGACCCACAAGCTAGTAGGCACCATATACTATATTATCATGAGCAAGTATAAGAGTGTATAGTCTACGTTGAAAAGTCTTTCGAAGCCCACCCGCAAGATGCTATATATGGAGTTTAGGGTAAAGTTTCAATACTTTTTTTTATAATTTAGATTCCTTTTTGTTAAAACTATTTTCTAACTATATGATGCTTTTCTTATTTTTTTAAATTGCAAAAGTATTGGAAATGAAACCCTTATAATGAGAAGGACATATGGGAGAACTTCAAACACAAGGTTCCAATAAAATGAAGGATATGATGGATAAGGTGCCAAAAAAAGAGGCCTACTCAATTTTTAAACTGGATCGTGGATGACGAGTAGGAGAGCCTTTTCAAGTATTGGGAGGATCCTAAATTCAAGTCCATGTTCGAGCAAAATAAGAGGAATAGGGCCTCAGATGTAGTTAGATAGGGTTCCTACCTGTCACCCTACATTTTAGCAGATTCATCCCCATATTAGAGCATCGGTTGTGTATGGTAATGTTATTTTAACTTAATTTTTTATATCATTTACATTATTGTAGTTATGTTCATATTGCAATCTATATTATCCATGAAAATTTTAATGTTGTATAGATAGTTGAGAAGGGGTTAAGCCTCTTGTGGATAGCTTGTTTTGCCATGACCACATTCAGAAGGATGGTTAGTGGGTCTCACCTCGAGTTACATAATCCTATGTAAATAGCTTCTCTTAACTTGTATTTTTATTATTAATGTATTGTATGTTTGGTAGTAAAAAAATTACATTTATAATATCAAATAATTAATTTTTTAATTTACATGAAAATTTCAACAAAAGAAAGGAGAACTTGGCACAGAGAGATCTTGAGGGCTCTGAGGACATGATTAGTGATGTGGTGAGGCCATCTGATCATGATTTACAAGTGGACACCATGGGCAGGACCAAGAAGGGACAAGTCTATAGGTTGGGTTCGAGGGCACCATAGGGACGACTATATTAGTGACTGCATCTCACATTAAGAAAGTATAAATGTTGCGCTAGAGTAACTTGTGTGCATTATTGTTAAGATGCAACAATAGATTTAGGTTATTTTTGCTCGGATAGAGCATGTTATGCATACTCAATAACAATAGTAGAGCTGGCATCCACCGCTTACTCTTCCATCCTTTTTTCATTCATATAGCTACCACCAGCCCTCTGCCTACTACTAGTCATCTCTTACCTACATGTATCCGTTATCACCACAACCATTGCTACAATCAACAATTTGACCATCACTAGCTAGAGCCTTTAAATGGCCCATTACTGGCCCATAGTAGCAATAGTATCAATAGAATGCTACTCGAGATCAAGAAACTGATAATCAATTCTTTTTTGCTCTTAAGTTATAGTTATATTTTTATATTTTTATTTGAATAATATGTTTTATACATCATTGATTTGAATAATACAATTTATGAATTATTTTATTAATTTTATATGTTTTTAATTGTTAAGAGGGAGAGAGAGAAGATATTATGAAGGCGTGCTCAATAATGAGCCAAGTATATGTATTTATATTAAAGATAGGTACATAAAATAGAATTCTCATAAGTCTATAATTTATTGACCTATCTAGACTTATCACTTATCTAATCATAGGCTTATCATTTTAACTAACCTATTCACTAACACTCCCCTTTAAATTGAAGTTTCTAAAGCTTAAGCTTGTTATATTAATTTTAAACTTTCAAAAATAAAATACAATAAAAATAACTATAAAGAAAACTGAACAAACTTCAAACTGCACAAATGACTTGTAACAAACACAGCATACAGGACAACTCCTCTTAAATCAAGTACTCACAAACCCTAAAAATAATACTAAATACTCAATAAATACAACTCCTAGAAGTCTTTAGCCAACTACCCCTAGTTGCTCTCTCGATTTTCTTCTAGTTGTTCTCCTCGGCACAAGGTACAAATGACAAAGTTTCTAGAAGTCTTTTACTAACTTCCGTTGTGTTGCTCCTTAAACTCCCTAGCTGGTCCTCAAAATCACCAACACCTATAATTAGGATTATGCCAAAACACCAATACTACTACAAATCATGTTGCTATGAAGTTGTATCACTGAAGCCAATTCTAAGACGTTAAAGCAAGTCATGCAACCAAATTAGTGGTCTAAACCACTTAATATTGAGGATAATATCACCAAATTAAATCTGTGTAAATACAAGTCACGTTAAACAATGCTTCAAATCACATAAAGACACCAAAATTGGCCAAACATTCCTCCAAATCATATGAAGGCACTGAAATTTGCTAAATAATGTTTTAAATCACATGAAACATCAAAAAATACAAGTCGCCAAACAGTGCTCTAAATCATATGAAACACCAAAATTTACCAAACAGTCCTCCAAATCATATGAAGGCACCAAAATTCGTCAATTAGTCATTCGAATCACATAAAGGCACCAAAACTGAATAAATCTTTTTTTCTTCCTTTCTTTCACCAAAAATTCTACATCGACAGTTTAGCCTTTTTGAGCTTGCCAAAAGTAATACAATCCACAAGGCTTCAAGACGGATGATACCGCTATAATACCATGTTAAAAGGGAGAGAAAGAGAAGATATTATGAAGGTGTGCTCAACAATGAGCCATATATATGTATTTATATTGAAAATACATATATGAAATAGAGTCTTGATAGGTGTATAATTTATTGACCTATTTGGACTTATCACTTATCCTATATAGACTTATTACTTATCTAATCATATCACTTTAACTAACCTATTTACTAACAATAACTATTTGTATGTGTCATATTTTAATTTTTATTATAAATTAAATATCAATTTTAAAAAATTAGAATTTAAATATATTATAATTATGTTTTATTACTAATTAAAATTATTTAAATGAAAAATTAAAAACATAATTTCAGAAAATTATATTAATTAAAATTTAAAAAAATTATATTCTTTGATGGATTTTCAATGCCTTTTTGGATCAATTTTTTGATGAATTTATAACAGATTATCGGTAGCTTTCTGATGGATTACTGACAGTTATTCCAACGAATAAAAAAGAAAAAAAATTATGTGAAAAAATTGTCTCCTTGGAATCCATTGGAAATAAATTTCTGATGGATTTTCTTGACAATGACTTCGGCAATAACCATTTCCTATTAGAAATTGATATTTCCAATAGATTTTTTTATAATTTTTGATGAAATTTTTTGTCAAAAATCATGTATTTTTTTGTAGTGTTTTCTTGTCACTAATCATAGTTGTTCCAAGAGCTGCACATACAAATTCCACGAGGTCGCCGCGTGCTCTCATGGCACTAATCCCTCTAGCTTAGTAAACAATTTCATAGGTTAGCTCCACATCTATGATGCCTTGTTTTTCAACTTGGTAGTACAATTCCGTGGTTAGCCTTGCACTTACAGTGTCTTGCTCTTCAACTTGATAGAATAATTCTACAAAGACACCACATTTGTGGTGCTAAGCTCTCCTACCTAATAGAGAAAACTATAGGTTGCCATATGTTTACAATGTTAAGCTCCTTAGCCTAGTAGGAAAGATAACAAAAGTTATTGGATTTTTTGCCATAAATCAAGAAACAGAGGTCATTGGAGCCTCTTGTGATAAAGAAATTTAGAAAACAAAGGCTGTTGAAGCCTTTCACCATAAAAGTTAAGAAACAAGGGCCTTAGAGCCTTTTGCCATAAAAGTTAAGAAATCGAGGCTATTAAAGACTTTTGCCATAAAAGTCAAGAAATAGAGGTCATTGAAACCTTTCGTTATAAGAAATTCAAATAACAAAGGATATTTTGGAGCCTTTCACCATAAAAATTCAGAAACAGAGGTCATTGGAGCCTTTCACCATTAAAGATTAATGCAACAAAGGCTATTGAAACCTTTGCCATCAAAAAGCTAGCAAACACACAATAAAGCAAAACAAATAAATAAAAGTGCAAAACATTTAGCTAAATATCCAAGGCACACAAACCTCTAGCAATTTTTAGTAAAGTTTAGGGCATAACCTTAAAATAAAAAAAACACCTAAACTGTTATAGATCTTACTCTTGAATTTCAGGAGCCTTCATTTGCAATTCTAGAGTTGGGAACAAGAAAGTGGGCATCCACCTAAGGGTCCAATACGTTCATGATTCCGATATTTAGTCATTGTCATTGCCAATGTCCCTAACATTTGCATTAACATTGGTATCACTTGACTCAAAAACTTGCTCTATATTATGAATTACATCACAAACCTGAACTTGCTCCATGTTATAATCATGGCTGCCATCTTTGGATTCTCCACTTTGTTGCTGTTGTCGCCTTCATTATTTCTACCATCATTAGCATTCTCTCCTTTGCCATCAACATCATTGCTATCATCTAGAGTTTCACCTAACTCTTCCCCTCGATCTCAGAGCACAGGGTCATTGGAATAAAAGAGAAGTAAGGCTTCTCTAAATCCTCATAAATGCCCTCTAGCGGATCCACTTTGATAATATCTAAGTAGTCATCATAGCAATTCACCTAAGAAAGGTTGAGTATAACATTAGGGTTTTCCCACCTTATTTGGTAGATTGTCTTATTTCAAGGGTTGTGATAATTCCTTAGCTCATTGGCCTTCTTCTTGTCACATTTAGCTTTTAGGTGGTTAACTTTCCCTTTTGCCATTTCTAGTGCCACTTTTGCCTCTTCTGGTTCCTTTTCTAGTGAGGCCACCTAACTTTTGGCTAGGATTCTTTCATTGTTCACTTTCATTACCATCTCATTGGCTAAAGCAATTTGGGCATTGAGCACAATCGCCTTGTCCTTAAACTCTCTTACTTCCTTCTCAATAATGGACAAGTTAAAAATAGCCCGATATCTCTCTTTCATTGTAGTGTTACATTCTCCTATGACACTAGCAAGGGTGTTGTCTTTTTCTTTAATTATTTTTTCTTTTTCACCCGAAGAACAACCTATATTATTGTTTTCCATACAAAGTCACCCAACCATGTGCCTAACTTTGTTTAAGGCCTAGTACACCCTTTCTAGAACTTTCCCCACTGAGCCATAAATCTAAAGTTAATGGCCGAGTGCTCTGTCACTAAAGGTGAAAAGAAAGTTGGAAGGGCACTCTGATTTGTCTCCCAAGTTCCCACATTAATAGTCTCGATGTGTCGTTACTAATCGTCAAATCATTCCCGAATATAGAAAGATTTTTGGGACTCACTATCATGCCCTTCTTAATGGTTACCCCTCTCCTGGTAGTCGCCTTCATGCCGACCCTTCACTTTCCTCTCCCTTAACACTCCTCCTACCTCTCATCATTAGATGTCTTCTTGGAACTTTAGGAGTTTTGCCTCGATCCTTAGGAGTCTTAGTGCTCCTTTTCACTTTGACTGTTGCAATGGCTCCATTTATTGCCACCACTTGGCCTAAGTGGATTGAGAAGTTATTGTTGCCTAATTGCTGTAATGACTTGAGTGACGATGATGACCAACACTTGAATAATGGCTCCCACCTAATAAGTTGCATGGGGAGGCAGGGGAATGTTCATCTTGCTATGAAACCATGAGGAAGAGGGACGTGAATGTTCACCATCCTTTTGTAAACACCTACACAGAGCATAAGAGGTTAGCATCACCAAACAAAAATAAAAACAAACAAAGGTAAAACAACAGAAACCTAGAAAAGCATTGTTGGAGAAGTCATGGCAATTCTCCTATAGCAATCTCAAAATAGTAACAATGGTGGTTTTAGTTTCCT
Organism: Saraca asoca; assembly: GCA_026873985.1. Taxonomy (NCBI): domain Eukaryota; kingdom Viridiplantae; phylum Streptophyta; class Magnoliopsida; order Fabales; family Fabaceae; genus Saraca; species Saraca asoca. Next base: position 10,253 of record JANHAO010005025.1, on the reverse strand, counting down.
TTTTGTTGTGCTCATTGACATCTATAAAAAACGGGCTAGAAATTGACTGTTGCTAACTTATTGAAAAACGAAAGCATCCTTCAAGATTCAACTAGTAAGGAAGGTATGGGGAATTCTGTGTCATTTCTACCTAAAAAAACTCATCCTTCTTCATCATCAAGTTAGAAGGCACCTTGGTCACCATTTTAAGCCCTTTATAGATACCACGTAGAAGGCTAGTTTGAAAATACACCATCCCATCCTGGACATCCTAGCTAAAAAAGTGGTAGAACACCTCTAAATTCAGGTGCCTTTCTGCCATAAAGAAAATTTTTTGGGCCACCTTATTACAAGCTAGGCATTATACGTAAGCTGAGAAGGGATGATGCCCATCACTATCATCAATTCCCTTTCAAACCAAGTAAATGATGGGGTCACTTGAAGCTTCGAGATATATACCACTAAAGGCATAAAGCATGAAGAGGTGTCATAGTGTAGAGGTGTTTGTTGGGCAATCAAAACACAAACCGGATCGCCCCTTATAGTGGGCCCCACCATCAATAGCGTTTTTGAACTTGGTCAGGTTAGATTGATACATCATGGTGATGCTTGGACCTTGTCTCCTTATCTTTAGATCCACAAATCCTAACCCACAAGTATCTTCTTTTACATTTATCGCCCTCTCCACCCCATCTTTGTCACGAGACTTAGTCCTTTGGGGCAATTACCAGTGGATGCACATGTCATGTATGGCTACCATGTGGTTTCCCTTCCAACTTCCATCTATCTCATCATCCCATCATCCTTGCCTGATGGAACACAGAGAACCCACAAGCTCAAAAGGGAAGAAAAATACATTTCTGCCTACTCATACTTGCAAGAAAGTGGCAAATCAACATGATTACTCTCAATGGCATTAAGGGAAGAATCCAAACTGATGCTATCCAAAATCAAGGTCCTCCTCTCAACAACCAGTTTCTGAGCAGACATTAGAACTGCTATAATGGCTTTAACACTTGGGGAACCCCCCCTCACTACTCATAGAAGATGCCATAACTTCACTCTAACAAATAAGAAAAATCAACCAGGAAAGTGAAAAGCAAATGTACCTAAAAAACTACTCGAAAATGTAAGGGAAGGAAGAAATACAAACAACCATAAAACAACAAATATAAGCAACCAATCAAGGACAAATGAAAAACTAATAAGCATCACCAATAAACCAAAAGAAAAAGGAGAATAGAAATTTACCACCACCACAACTGCAATTGCAAGCTGGGAACAACAAAAGAGCATTATAAAAGATAAAAAAACTCCAAACAAAATATTGCAAGTAGTAGCAAGAACAAAAGGTCACACAAAGGAAGCTCTAGTTCACTGAAGAGTGCTTGAAGGTTTGAATGAAGAAAGTGAGGGAGGAAGAAAGGACAAAAGCTTATATACTCCATCAGTTCAATGGCTGAGATTTCCCCAAAACAAATGGTTTTGAAGTAATAGCCCAAATTGAGAAACATTAAAAAAAATGCCCACAATGGTGACATGCCTAGAAAGATGCAAAACATTTAATGCATATAGCCATCAGTCACACAAGAGTCCTAAGATATCTGCCATTGCATGTCAACAAGAAAGAGCAAACAAGACGTCCTTTCACCAGAAGCCCGGGGGGAGTGATGTTGCCAAAAAACCCACTAACTCCTTCTCTAACCTGACTTTCAGCCATTGCCACCGTAACTTCACACGGTACTTAAAACATCCTCTCCACAGTCAACCAACATTCGCTAATCTTCGTCACCCCTTTACATGCACCACTCAGAAGAGTGCCTCACCATGTTCTTTCAATACCAAAAATCTGACATACTCTAACTTTGGTGTAGTATTAGCCCCTATTACTGGGCGGCTACCATTATCGAACTCATAAATAGTATTGTACCTTTAGCCATGTCACCATTCCATATAATCACTAATCATGCAGCCTTATCTAATCCCTTTGACCATTTTACCCTTAGTTGTATGGTTATATAAGGTCACCGGGTACACTCCAAGACCCTAAGACATATTATTATAAACTCTTTGCTTACATTTCTATTAACTTAAGCATCGGAGTGTCTTTCAATGATCTCTATTTGCTGTCATCAATGTTTTCTCCTTGTGCAAGTTTGAACTTTATTATTTATTTTTTAAAATTTTTGGCTTCAATATATTTTAATTAAATTAGTTTACTAAACCACTATAAACTTTGTTCTGCCAGACCTTCCACATCTATAGATTAGTCGTGGCCAGACTCAAACTGCGGTTGCCTTAAAAAGAAAGAGTCAACAGATTTTTATTACAATTTTTTTCTCCAAATTTATAGTTTGAGTAGCACAAGTGAATCCAGAAAACAACAGCTTCGAACCTTAACTTCCAGTAAAAAACATAAATGTATTACAACAAATTTCCCCAAGAAATTCTCTATCAAGGATCTCACTGCGTCAATAAGACATCCATGCTGGTTCCATCCTTCCTGTGCTGGAAAATGGCATTTCAATAACAAAACTTGACTCAGACTTATTGAATTTCTCTAGCAGGTCCTTGATGAGGCCACCTGCTACATTAGACACTCCTGCAACTGCAAGTGCTATAGTAACATAGTAAAATACAGTTTTGAAATAGGATTTGGGTGATCTTTTGGTGTAAACTTTCCCAATGGCAAGCAGAATGATGCATATGAGAGAAGCAGTTGCTACTGCTGCAAGCTTAATTTCTGTGCTGTAATTCTTGCGAATCAAGACACCATAAATAACAACAGGGACAGTGCCAAATATTATGAATGATAAAACAGCTACAACTGCATGAAGTATAAAGTTTGATCTTCGGCCCAGTAGTTCTTGATACCGATCTTCTTCTTGTGTGTTTGTTTGCTGCTGATTTCCTCTAGAGTTGTCATTTTTCAGTTCTATAAGCTGCGGAAAAGAAGGGATTGAATAGTTTTAAATGGGAGGAACTAGAGTAAGCATGGGAAGGTCATTCTTCTAACACCTTTAAGGTAAAGAACTTGAAAGTGGCAAAGTCATGTCACTATGTTCAGAAATAGCATAGATTATTTACTATATGATGTATCACCATCATTTATATATCTTAAGTATATTGTCATGCATGACAAAGAGCGAGCGAGTAGGACTGAACTCTAACTATGAAATATGAATTGAGTAGAACATGGAAGTCACTCACATTATCAATAATGATGAAAAGTCCTCCAATGAGATTGGCCAATCCCAATGCTATAATATTCACTGCAACAGCACAAGTTTTGAAAATGAACTCTTTGTTAGCAACCAAAATATAAACCAAACCATATAGAAACACAAATTGAAAATTTGCCATAACCTTAAATGAACAGATAGTGATTCTAGCCTAGGCTTCTAGCATTTCAGCTACACAAGTCATAGAACCTAGAAACAGCTGATGGTTCCATTTTTCTCCTTTTGCAAATCTCTTCTAAGAACCTAGTAAGCTTAAAATAGAAAAGTTAAGAATAATCATTTGAATACCTGGAGAAATACCTGCTGCATTATCTAACTATGGAGAAACCCTTCCCCAAGAGAAGAGAGAAAAAAACACTTACGTGGGGAAGCACCAGATCCAACTGCAGAAGACACAATTCCAAGACTTGTGATTGATTCAATTAGACCTCCATAGACAATGCTTTTAAGTATTTCCCATCCGCGGGGCTCTGCATTTCGAGCTCCCCTTTGGTCACCAATATGCTCTTGAGTTGGTGTTTCTGTCAAAATTGCACCTCCAACTGGAACATTAGCCACTGTCTGAGATCTCGTGGATTTAAGTGCTTCCTCCTCAACAAAGACTATCACTTCATCCCCTGTATCACAATCATACTTATTATTATTACTCCGGAAGCCAGTTTGCAAGATTTCTAGAGGGAACATAAACTGTACCACAATCTGCTAGAGTGATAGTTAATCAATAATTAACTTTCTTTCAGATACCTTTCTTTTCTTTACTGGAAGCAGGATCTTCTCCAAGATCTGCCCTTGCTTTCTCAGCCAGTTTAAAATCTTGTTTTGATGATATGTTAGTATCTACTCCAGAACTTTGGATGTCAGTAGCTGCATCACTTGCAAGTGGCTGTTTGCGTTGCATGAATGAGAAATTACTACTTTGAGCAATTGATTTATCTGCTGTTGTGATATCAGGTATCTTCTCTATATCCTTATATGACTTCTCAAGGATTGGTGACCCTACACAATTCAAGAAATGAGAAAGTCAGGTTCCACATGATGAAGTTTTTGAACGGCATCTTTTGCAGGTCCTCCAGCATCAACAAGTGTTTCACTAGTAACTAGAGTTGCTAAACTCTCTTTTAGGCTCGTGTAAAGAAGACACTAAAGTGTGGTGTTAAAACCGGAGAAGCAAGTAGCCTACTGTGAACTTCAATCTTTCAGTTCCAAAGATTGCTACCTATCCTGAGCTATATGCCCTGAATTTTTACTTGGGTATTATAGTCTTGTCTTACAGAAATTGACAAGCGATCATTATTTTGGACAATTACATACTGAAGATATTTTTAACATCACAAACTGAAGTTGTCTTTTTTTTTTTTTTTTTCCAGTTCAAAATGCTCTATAGCAAGTAACTTACAGTTGAATTATTGAACCAGCAAAGGCATACTTTGTATCAACAAGGAATGAACTTTTCAATTAGATGGCTTTATCTGTATTGCTATATTCATAATGCATAACTGGATAAGTGAATCGATTTGTTAGATCTTATGATATGAAAAGAAAATCAAAGAATTTTCAAGTTTAAATCCCAGGCATACCTGTCTTTGGTATAACAGCCCAATCATTATTTTTCTTTCCCACATTGATCGTCACATTACCAATCAGAAAGTGTTCATTTGCCGGAAAATCTATCAAATCATGTCTAACTTTCTGCACCCCATTAATCACATTACCAACAATTTGTGTACTAGGTTGTTTAAATGATGAATCATTCTGAAACAATGAGTTGAGAGATTTCCGATCAGCCAATGATTCATTCCCTGCTGACACATTGAATTTGAAGTCTTCTTCGATACGTGACCCAATCTTTACTGAATCCACTGCTGAGGAAATCAGAGAATCGGTTCCTCCATGCTCAGGCTTAATATTTGATATAGGTTTTCCATTCTCAGTAGTATTTGTATCAGAAATTGGACCTTGTGGATATCCTATTTCAGGGGAAGATGGCATATTGGAAGAAATTGATGATGAATGATTCTGTTCAGCAGGACCAGTTATAGGATGGTCAACGTCAGCATCATCTATGCCAATAATTTAATAAAATAGGTACATTAATTGGGGATGGAAGATTTTATGCCAATTATGTATTTCTTGAGAAATTCACTGGATACAAAGTTCATTATCTCCAATATTGCAGATTAGGAATAAAAGATGGATAAGTGATAAATACAAAATTGATCCAAATTTTCAGGTATGGAATAGAAAAAACAATTGAGAGAATGAAGAGGATAGGTAGGCCAGATAACAAAGGTAGAAGTAATGACAGTATGAATACCATATAATTGAATAAAAAACACAACCTTCACAAGCATCACTGCCATCAATCACTCCTCATGGAAATGATGATTGTGAGAATGGGTTCATTTTGAAGTACTAATTAAAATTGCCATACCTTTCTTAGTGGCTGTTTTCCCCCTATTTGAAGTAAATAGAGAGAAGAACCAGTTTGCTTTGGCAGCAGATATATCTGAAGGATTTTGTGTGTTAGACACTGGGATAATTAAAGGATCTTCCGAAGTTTCACGCTCACGGCCACCACCAAAATTCCGGAAAAGATTGAAACTATTTCCTGCCAAAGGAATCAGATTATTGAGTGCATGCAGATGATTTACCCTTAAACATCATAGATCAGTAAAGATAACGTCATAAGAAAGAAAACCCGTTAGCACAAAAGTAATTAGTGGACAACTGTTAGGATAATAACCTTCTAATCCAAAAGTATATCAGAAAACATAATTAACTGAATGGATTGTGCAAAATAGAGATGGCTTGCATTTATTCCAATTCTCCATTTTATATGCATGTTCACTTCAGTTTATAAACCCCTCCCCCAGCTGCACCAAAAGAAAGCCAAAACATAAAAGGCAAAAGCAAAACCACACTGCAGTATGTTGCTTTGTAAAATGAAATCATTTAAGGAAAACCACTTACCAGTGGGAATAAAAAAGCTGAAGCATGATAAACATCTGAATACTTCTGCTTCTTTTTCAGGGCTATTATTATAAGCAGGTGGCTCTATACTAGCAACATCAGAATTTGTAATTGCCTGATCACCTCGGTTGGCTTCATTTGCAGAACCATCCATCGGCTTAGAGCTAATTGCATCATTGGATTTATCACGCTTTGTTTTAGACTCTAAATTATGAGCATGCCGTTTTCTTTTCCTCAGGATAACCCTTTTAGTAATGCAAGAATGGCAATTGGGACAGAACAAATCATATGTCTCTTGTTTTGCCAATACAGCTTCAACATCAAGTTCCTTCAGTTGTTGATCAATTTCTTCAATCAATTCAGGACTTCCCTTTGTAGTAATTTCATTGTTAATATGCATGACAGTTATACCCTTTACTTCAGAAGAATTATCAAAAGGCAAAATTTCTGAACTGGAAGGGCCTTGGTCTTCCACAGTTTTCACACACCGAATGTTGACCCCATTTCTCAGAATGTTTTGAATATCTGATTTTTCTTCTTGCATAATGAATTCTCCATCCCCTGAACTTGTTGGAGGATCAGACCTAGCACCATCACCATTTTGAGCCCCAGAAGAACCATTATTGGCTTCAGTACCTGCAAGAATACCAAAGATCACCATTTTATTACTAAATTTCCCCATAATACTGTTCATGAAAAATATTAGTTATATAACTAAGGATTTCTTAAGGGAACTCCAAGATATAGCTACTACAAATCAACTTCATTTAGCAACATGGCTACAGGATGTGCAACATTGCTGATTGGAACTGCTATTGTCCGTTTTGGAAATCTCGGCATCTACTGACCTTTAGTTTCACAATTAAAACATGATCCATGTTGAATCGTAGTTTTGAAATTCATCATCACGTAAAATCGCTTGGTCCATGTGCAGTGGTGACATTTCCATATTCCTTCAGGCATAAACAAGTGATGACATGCTTACGAAACATCAACATAGCATACTTAACTCCCAGAATTTAAATTGATTATAGATTTGAAGATGTTTTCAATCCGAGACGAGTATAAACGGTATGAACGACAATGGCTTCCGTCATATCAATTTCTCCTTAGCACATCCTACAATTGAGATTATCCTTGTTGGCAAGTTAGCATTTCCTAACGGGTTTTACTAGCACTTCCTTTCGTTTACAACTTTCTTCACATCTGCACATGTAGAACAATTTGAGTCAAACTAGCCCCACCTGCTGTAAAACAAATGGGGCCAGTTGGATTCCATTAGAGTACTATATCTGCAATTGTGAAGAGAGTTGTAACTGAATGGAAAGGAGACCAGTATTTTTCTTCCCAAGTAAAGTTTAGCACTCTGGAACTCAATTTAAAAAACAAATTTCCATGAGAAACAAAAGAGCTACAAAACAATAAATTCATGAGAAACAAATTGAACAGATATTAAGGAGGCATAAGATTGCTATTTTCTCTCTAAAAATATATATATTAGCAGCCATTAGGATGCTATAAAAAAGAAAAAAAAAAAACAGAGAGAGAGAGAGAGAACACGAGAGGTAATGCAATACCTTCTTGATTGTCAAAGTAAACGCCAATCTTATTCATGGATACATCACCGATTATAGAACCAGTAACAGTGTCTCCATTTGCAGCTGCTCCTGCAAATTCTTCTGCCACTGAATGTTCTAATAATGCTCCGCTATCCACTTTATGATCATCACAATGATAACCATTTTCACTAGGATTTTCCATTTCTGCGACTTGTTCCTCTTTTTGAAATAAAAGTCCATCTGAGACCTCTGTGTCGGTCCCCACCAAGGAAACACCATCACCATTATTACCAATTCCAATGCTAGTAGCAGAAGAAGATGATGAAGAAGATAAGTATGTTTCTGGAACACCAGGATTAACGTTATCCTTTGGATGCTCCCGGGAATGCCTTCCCACAAGAGCAGTTTCTTCTTCTTGTACTTCCTCTTCCTCATCCAGAAGCCATTTGTGGTGCTCTTGATCTGCATGCAGCTGCTCCATTGCTGTCCACAACAGTAGAGATACAGAAAGAAAACAAGAGAGGTTGACAAGATTTGATTTTAATTGCAAGAACCTGAGGTGGTGTGTTTTTACAATCTAAAACTTCAAGACAACGCAGACTACAAATTGAGCTGACTTCAGCTGCTTCCCATACTCACCAAATTCCCGAAAATGTGAACAAATCAGAACAGTTTTAACGTGTCTGCCAGTGTGTTGAAGACCAGAGAGAGCGCCCGCCTTGATAATTGGGCCCATCTGGACCAAACAATCTTTGATAAATAGAATATTCTAAGCATGCGAGGGTAGTGGCAAGCATTTATTTAAAAGATGATCAATACATTTAATGTGTTTATCGGCATAATTCGTGTACGGAGTCAATATTTCTACAACCATCTTGCTAATGCCAACTCATCTAATGCGAAGGCTTTCACAGAGTAAATTGTCCTCTGATGAAAGGATTTAAATCTAATTCGCTGGTAGTAAAATTAATTTCACACTATATTCTATTTGTATTTTATTACATCATAAAAAATTATTAAAATTTTTATTATAATAAAAAATTTTAACTATTTTAATTTTTTAATCATATACCATCTTATATAGCGTAATAAGTTTTATATTGATTGTAATTAAATTTAAACAATTTATCAATTGATATTCATAAGTAGTCTCATTTTTTTTAAAAAAAATAAGTATATTATTGAACTTTGATCTATATAATTTATGGATTTACTAAATTTGATTTATCTTTATAAATGCTTTATTTTATTTCTTTTCTTATCATATTTTTATTTTCACAATTGTATAACTCACTCGTATTGACATAATTATTTTATGATGAAATTTAATGTACTTGTCAAACTTTCCATTTTTTTTTTTGAAATGATTTTACTATTTATCTATGCAATTTTATTTTTAATTTTTAAAATAATACATTTTGTTTACAATTCAAGGCACTTTCATCCGTTAAAAAAATTTCAAAGGTGCATAATACATCATTGTCAAAGTACTTCAATGCGGTTTTTGATATTCAAAGCACACCCATTTTGATTTCTTTTTTTCTTTTTTTCCTTTTTTGAGCACAATTCACAGCAATCAATTTGTATCACGGTAATTCAAATTATTCATCATCTTAAAAGTATATCTTATATGCCATACATTTTTAATTGTTATTGAACTATAAGTCATGGGTATTATTTTTTAGACAGGAATTTAATGCAACATAAGTTGTTTTTATCAAATTTTATGCAAAATAAATTTTCTTAACTTGTCGTTGGATTATTTTAAAATTATTTATTATTATACTACATCATGAGAAAATAGCATGACATTTTGTTCGATTATGCCTTTTTTTTATTTTTTGTAATTTATTTTTGTGATCAACTTAATTTTGCTTGATTGATGTGATTTTGACAGAAAGTTACATTAAAAATTGTACAAGAGTTTTAGATATGTTTAAATAAATCATATAAATAGATTTGATCTTTATTTTAAATATAATATGAATGGTTATGTATGATAATGAATAAGAGTTTATAAAAAATAAATAAATACAACATGACTCACATTTGTTAAAGCGACTACAACCATGAAACTATACTATAATGAGTAAGTTAGACTTCTTTAACTGGAGATACTACGAGAAAGATAGAGTATAGCTCTTTCCACCTCTTCACCAACTTATATTAATGAAAATTTGACCATATTCTATATGCTTCCATGATGGGACAGCCAGATAATTATTAAGTATCAATTTAGTTGGTGCAATTCCATAACTTTAATTATTTATGATTTAAATTTAAATATAAATAATTTAAAAAAATTAAATAATCTATAAATATCATTCTATATCTTACAAAAAATCAATAATATATCTTAACTTACTAAGGTATTAAGGATGAGACAAGGTGGTTTGTTGGGACTGAGACTATCCACATTGCAAGCATCTTACAAGAGTTTCTTAAGTATTTTTTATTAATTTTTTATTGGGTCCCACACTGCCACATCATTTTGCACTCCTTT